>VZTZ01050772.1:571813-653571 GCA_013400955.1 Drymodes brunneopygia
TGTAATTAATTAATGATTTGCTGCTGAATAGCTGCTGACTGTGGTTTTCTTTTCACTTGTCCGACAGCATGAGTCACAGTTGCCAAGCTGACACCGAAACTATTTGCAGACTATAGCACCTATTGCTGAGTTTTTCAATCTGCAGGCATTTTGCATAGGGAAGATACTGGACTGGTGATGATGTCAGACATAACACACGGTAACCCAGAGTGGCTTAGGGTTTTGGGGAGTGAAGTTACTCTCCTGCCATTGTTTTCCTCCAGCTATAAGGCAACATTTGTATCAGAGCTGGCAGATAAAGCTTCAGTACTTTACCTTAAACTGTGGTTCAGAGAAAATGCAGCTCTGTTTTCAAATGCCTGATGAAATGGGGTTAGCTTGAGGATACACGAGTATTTGCATTTTGCAGAATTGTACTTCTTAGGGGTTTTTTTGTTGTTTTTCTAGCATGCCCTATAACTACAGTGCTTGATTTCTTGTTCCCTTTTCAGTACCTCGAGGCTCCCTGCTCTGACAGCCAGAGCTGGAGCAGAGCCCTGCTGGCTCGGCTGGGGGAGGCCGGGGCCCCGAGCCAGGCAGGCAGCCTGTCCCCAGCTCCGAGGAATGCACATAAAATGCAGGCAGGGTTTTATTGGGAACGCAGGAGCAACTGTTCCTTACATAAAATTAGTTGCACAGCAATATTGCTTTTAAATAGTCACAAGCCAAGGAAATGAGGTTTAACCATTTACTGATACCTTATCTCTGCTGTTATTTTGTTGAATTTGATAATATTACCTTACCCTCTTTTTGTTATTATTATAAAGCAGACAAGAAAAATCTGAACTCAGATATTGTTTGTTTAAGCAGGATCTGTTATTCCATCGATATATCTACCATTTCAAGTGACATTCTCTCTGGCAAAGCTGGTTTACATTGTACCTTGAAAAGTGCTGCTCGAGCATTTTTGTATGTTTAAAGTATCCACAGGACCAAACCGAAATAAATTCCAAGTCTCTTTGAGATGGCTGCAGCAGATCGTGCGTTATCGTTGCTGGCAGAGCACACATGGGGTTTAATTACTGTGCGTATTTTCAAACACAGGATAACAATATCGTGCAGTATCATCAGCGTTTAATTGACAGTGCTGCTGCTCGGGGGGGCTGCTGCTGGAGAAGGGGGGGTCTCTCTGACATGTGAAATGCAGAATGCTTTTCCTGTGATGGCTTTTCCTGAGCCTGGACCCGGGCGAGGGTGCAGGCATCACAACCTCCCAGCTTGCTCGTGCTGTACCTGGTGCTGTGGTCTGTGGTTATTGTGGGTGTGTTTGTCCTGAGCTTCAAAAAGTAAAACTTTAGTTAGAATATAGAGATGGATTTTATGAACTAAGGAGTTGTTTCAAACTCCAATAAAAGCATTCCTTAATAGAATGAAGTAGTTCCCACTGTAATTGGAGAGCAATTGTTGGGACAAATAGAAAAAAAATTGGTATAAATGCAGGAAGTGTTCTTCATAAAATCTTGCCCAAAATCTTCTTTCTGTGTTAGATGCAGTTTTGTTCATGTCTCAGAGAAGTCAGTATTGGTAGTGCTCTGCCTTTTCCTGCTCGGCTCCTGCTCTTTTGGAACAGAAAATCAAACATTCCTACAGAATATTAGTGGCAAAAAGTGAATTGCTTCAACAAGAGATGAAGCATGATCCAGAGTGTGGCAACACTTGGAAAAGAACTGCCTGGGGAATGAAAGAAATGCTGTTCAGGGGCTGGAGCCACATTAAGCTGTTGACTTGGAGGGACAGCACAGTAACACGCTCTGCTGACGCAGAGCTCCGAGAGTGGATGCAGCTGATCAACAGCTTTCCCCACTCATGGGGTGCACACACAAAGCCAGCTTCACTACTTAAGGCAGCTTTTCCAGTGCATTTGCATTTACAGTTGCAACTTCTCTCGGATGAGCTGTGTCTGCTGGGGACCTTGATTCTGCCTCTGCCTGAATAACCCAACCACAGGCAGAGGTCTGTGAGCGTGGGCTAGGACTGATGACAGTCCTTCAAGATTTAAGTAGTACTTCAGTCTGATCATATTACAAAGCCCATGTCATGGTACAAGCCTATCCTAATGATATTTTAATATTATATTCTTAACATTCTTAGTCATAATAATCACATAGAAGTTTTTTGCAATTACTGTTTTTCTTGCTGAGCCTAAAAACTTTATTGTTATGTCTGTGAAGTAAAGCTCTAATGAAATATGTTTACTGAAAAAGAGGACATGAAAATAAATAGTAAGATATTCATTCCTCCTCCAAAGCATTGCAGCCACTGTAGCAGTACTAATTGGAGTGCTTATTCATACACATTGGTAAGTGCTGTCGTGGTGGCTCAGTACAGATCCACCAGGCCACTACATCTGTGCATGTATTGCCATCCTAAGAGGGAATAGCTGCTGAAATCATGGTGAAATTCTGAGAAAGCTTATGTCCTTCCCTCATCACATACGGGAGTGAAGGAGTCTGTTATGGGACTTGGCTGTGCTGTAGTTTATTGTGCCACTTCCCTTCTAAAGCAACCAGTCTTGGGGAATTTGGAAAGGCAGAGAACAGAGTAGAAGAGAGGTAGTTTTCAAAAAGGACTAGATTTATTTAGAATAAAGGAAGCTCTACCTCTGTTTGTATACAAGCATTTCTTATATCTGCATGTCCTGAATTTCCATGTGTGAACTTTAATCACTGTAATACAGTCATAAAAGTTACCTCAGTTGTCATTTTGTGCAATTGGAAATTGAATTTAGTCTGTACTTAATCTACAGGAGTGTGGGGCCCATTCTTCATGATACTGTGCATGTTATTTCTGTTAGTATTTTGGACATATGCAAGAAAGTTTATGGCTGCATGGGTTCATTCATATGAGCTTTAAATACTGGACTCTCTTTTGTTCCAGCACCTCAAAGTTATCAGATTGTTCTGAAAAAAATTGTGATTTCCATAATATCTTTCTAGAACCTGTAAAGGATGAACCTGCTTATACATAGTCCCTTCCATGTAAAAAATATGTATTTTACTCCAATGATGGTTGGGGGGTGGGGATGGGGAATTATTTGTTTGTTTATTTTACAAATGACAGGACATGATCTGACTTTGAAGTTTGTATTTTTGTTTTTCATTAATTAGTCTGCATGATTTTTGAGTAAGAAAGATTTATTTCTGCAAACATAGGCTAATGGAAATTATGGGGATATTTAAAAATGCTTTGAGTGTGTATTTAAAGTCAGTTAAGTATTGAAATGACCATTAGCCAAAGGGAGTGGACACTGATAATTACACAAATGTGATGCTGATCTAATGAAATCTGTATTTTGTCATGTTGAAAGACCATGGCTTATGGAAAACTTAATTTTACTCTTTCCTAACTTTGCTTTTTTTTTTCTGAGTGAAAAAGATCACAAGCTAAGATGTACCTTGGGGAACCTTTTTTTTCTAAACCACTTAATTACTTGAAAAGATAATCTGAATAACATTTGATCAAATTTTTCATTAGAACTCCCTTTTAATTTTTCATTAGCTTTATAATTAACTGAATTTGTACAGTCATCAGTCTGTTTACAGCATCTTGCTTTGTAAAGTGCTGTACCATAACCCCGTCTCTCTGTCTTTGCTTTCCAGATTATCACAGAGTAGGGCAAAGAGAGCATCCTTGTCTTGGTGACTGGAACATCCATTTCTCTGTAACATCAGACTAATAGATGTATTTCCTTAGGTAAAAAGAAAATGGGCTTCCTGCTTCAAGTCTTATTTGAATTTTCATTTCGTTTGATTAAGGTGGGGAGGTGTGCAAATTAAACAAAAGAATTGAAAATGAAATTAGAAAGATGTGTTGCTGAAACTCCACTGACAAGAGAACCTGACATGATTTCACCACGAATAATGCTTTCAGACTTTATAGGGCAGGCTGCAGTTTGAACGGATGATATCTTAGGTTTTGTAAAGCTAAAAGACTTATCTGTTTTTTTAAAGGCAGTCAGATAAGAGAATCTAAAGTTATGTCAAACAAATTACATTTTAGTTATTAGTGGCTAGTTTGTAAATATCAAAGACCCACTTATTGTAGTGCTTGGAGCTGCATTTGCATGCTGATGAAATGCAAGTGGATGGCTGTGAACTGTAGGGTTATCTCTAGTGGAGCAGTGGGGAGCTCCAGAATCAGAGAGTTGAGCATCTGACCGACTCAAGAGCCCAAGCTGCAGACCTCTTCTATTCACTTTCTTCACAACAATTAAAATATGCAAAGTGATAATTTTCCTTAAGTAGCCTTAAATGTGCGATCTATTTAAATGTGAAGAAAATTGCCTGAAGCTTCTGGTGTGAGGGACAAAAAAGAATAAATTATGCAAATAGCAGAAAAGGACTCTACCACTTGAACGCCTAATTTTCCTGTAATAAGCATACTGTTTCATTTAATTTTTTGCCTCTTATTAAAAGTGACAGTTCTTTTGCACTGTCTGATGGTTATATCTGACACAAGCTAGGGAAATGACTGCTAGACTAAATGCTAAAGCATTTTGGTAGCTTTTTTAGATGATGGTTACATTCACAAAGTAATTATGCACTGAAGAGTCGAGAAATAAGGTTTAATTACACAGTAATCGCTTCTGATGGACACGGCAGAAGTGTGAACACCACCAGACTGCAATCCATCAATGACAAACCCCTGGCCACTTTTAATTCCTCCTCATTTGCATCATAACCTCCGCACCAAGTTGCACAAATGCTGTTAAATGTTAATAGGAGCTGTCTCTCCACTCAAAATGAATGCTTAAGCTGTTTTATTTTTTTTTCTCCTCCACCTCAGACCTTCAAAACCAGCTCCTCTCTGAGAGCAGGCATTAAGCACAGAGCATGGTGCGTGGTCACTGTTGTGCTAATTGGGAGCAACACTTAAAGTTTTATCTCTCAAGCGCTAATAATGCACAGTGCTGACAAACCAGTGAATAAGTAATGTACTTGGTTGAGGAGGGGGGGCAGTCGGCATGCCTGGAATGAAAAATGCAGTTGGGACTGTTGTTCAGTGACTAGCTATTTGATTAGGCCCTGTAGTCATATTTAATCCAGACCCTTGGGGAGCATAGACAAAATTACATCTTCATCTCATCAAACATTCAGCCATATTTAAGCATTCAGCTGATCAAGCTTTTATTGTTTCTCTTGCAGCTACACAGACACAATGATGTCCTGTGTTCTTCACTCCATAACCCTGCAAAGCTAAGCCTAAACTAGCCATGCTCCTTTTTTTTTTTCCATTTTTTTCCTTCTCAGACACAGGGAGTATAGTGCAGCTCTCATACCCTGCTCTGGCTGCTGTGCCATGGTCAGAGATTCACACTGGCTTTGCCACCCTTGTTTGTTTCTCTTGTTTCTCTTTTCAGCTTGTTTTTGTTTTTGTTTTGTTGTTTTTTGTTTGGTTGGTTGGTTGGTTTTTGTTCCAGCTACTCAGAGCTCTGGTCGTTTTCTAGGACAGGTCTAAATCATTAAACTGCACAGTGTTCTTTTTCTGTTAAGCAGCAGGTATCATTTTTGTCCTGACAAGAGGAGGCTCCACCTGCCGACTGCCCACCAACGCATCCAGCTGTCTGCTTTGCAGAACAGGCAAGGTAATTTGTAAGCAGTCTGGAAAGTTTAACAGTAGACTCTAAGAAGTGTCAAAAAAAGAGCCTTTTTCTGCATGAAGATTGAGAATTATCAACACCTTTCAGTGCATAATAGTTAAGCCTTTATCACTTCAGGAGCTGCTGATAAGGTTAAGAACACCAGACAAACTGCTCATTAGTGGAAAGGTTTGCCTTTTACATTAAAGACTGCTGGGTACTGAAGTTCCTCCAGTGAGCAATACATCCCTGGCATTTGAGAAGAACGAGCTAATCATTGTTCATAAATGAATATGGAAAAGGAAACCTGGCAGGTTCTGATGATATTAGCAAGGTTTCCCTCCACCTTTGTCTTCTGAACTGTAGGCACCTGAAATTGCAAGAGCAGCAGTTCAGGAGGCTGTCAGTGGCCAAAGTGTTCTCCATGACACAGGGTAAGGCCATGGACAGAGGGTGCCTTCCAGACCTGTCCATGCCATCTGCAGAGGTTGCTGGCTGCCCTTGAGCAATCCTTGCTCACTGTCTGGAGGCTGGAACTGTGGCTCTGGGTGGGGACACACTAGTCCCAGTCCCCTTGGAGCACAGGTGGGTGTTCTGCTGCCTGTTTGAACTGGGCAGTCCTAGGCTTGAGCTGGGTCAGGATTTGTCAGCGCCCCTCAGGAGTGTTACGGAGCAGGTGCCCACAGCAGGGCAGATCACAGCAGTGCTGCAGGGCAGTGAGGGACTGTCCATCTGCACCAGGAGCTCTGCTCTGCCCCTCTGCACTGCCTGGCATCCACAGGCTCCAGACACCTCTCAAACTGCTCAAAGCAAGGTGCTGTCACTGTGAGGTTATTAACATCTACGTGGTTAAGTGTCACCTCTGAGCTACATTAACCACACCACTGTGGGTAATTTAAAAGATGGAAAAGTAATATTTTATGACAAGGCAGTGTTTACTTTCCCAGAATTCTTCAATCCATATAACTTTTCACCCTCCACCATCTGGAGACCACAAAGCAAAAGAGCAACTTAGGCTTTCCTGTGGCTTAGTGGTAGATAACCTACAAACATGTCAAAATTAATTCTCACACAAAACTGCTTCACAAGAAAAAGACAAGCTAAACTGTATGGGGGAAGGCAACAAGGTAATAAATAACATTTTTAAAAAGTATTAAACATATTAAGGATAGTGAGGTCTTACACAGAAAATAAGTGAAATGCATAGCCCAGCTACTGCTGTCTGGTGGAAACCCTTTCACCACGTGGATAATGGTGTAGCTCCAGTGAATCAAAGCTTGCTCTGTTGTAATTACCAACCGTTAAATATGTGTATAGGAGTGATGCCTTTTCTCTTAAACCAGTAAAATGAAGAAATGAAAGATTTAAAGCAGAATTTACTCAGTTCTTCCTCCGTGGCTGCTCACCTTCTCACAAACCCATTTCATCAACAACAGGATCTGGCTCTTCATCTTTATGAATGTACTTATGGCATTCCAGCTAAACCCACCAGCTTTCCAGTTTATCACCTTGGAAAAATGAAAATTGAAGTAGTTTGTTTATATCTATGAAAAGGCACGTGACTCATCTGCACGATCAGCTTTCTTGAAGGAGATATTTTAAATTCAGAGAGAAGCCACCGCATTGCTTTCAGAAATTTATCTGTAGACATCTTCATATTTATAATAAGCTGGAGTTTACTAAGAACAAATTCATCTTTTCTCTGCTCCCTGATTGCATGAAGAGCCTTTTCTCTGCAATTCTTATAGAAGTAATCTGGGCTGATGGCTCTCAGTGCTTCCCAGAATCAGCCTCCAGTCCTGCCACCATATCTAGGAGTCGAGTAAGTTTTGACTGAGGTTTGTATGTGCCCACAAAGGGAAATGATCTGGTGTGGAAGAATCAGGTTTGCCTAAACTTGTGGAAGAATAGGGTGATTTTTAGTACAGTTTTGCATCTAATATACATCCAGTATGGATATTATTTCTAAATTCAAAGCCAGTTCCACACAAATCCAAGATATAGGCTGTTTTGTTGAAATACAAACCTGAATGGCTGGTAAATCCTACTCTATAATTTTTCCTTTGTTATAGGATTTTTTTTCTCACTTGTATTTTACATCTTCTTGAGTCATTTATACAAATTCAATACAAAATAAGTAACAGTAAGCTTTTAACTTAAAACCTTGCCAGGTGCCATATTTTGTTCTTTTCTTTTTATATGGATATTACCTATTCTTCTAACAATTTAACTAGACATTCCATTAAATATCTGTAATGCAATTAATGTAGATGGAAACAAATTTTCCATGAGCATGGAAATATCACGTTTAGAATATTTAGTTTAAAACTGTCTGTAATTTGATGATAACATTGTTTACCTTCATTCAAACCTGTGATTATATCTTTATTCAGTAGTTTTTGTGGGTTTAAAAAAGTTGAGTCCCTTTTCTCCTTTTCAGCTTGTTTTCAGATTTTGAAAAACGGAGATACAAAGGGAGCTGTGGCAGCTGAATTCTCTTTCATGTGTGTCCAGTCCAGGTGAAGCCCAGCATAATGCACTGTAATATGTCTCTTCAATTCTCTGATACAGTGACCTGTGCATCCTCTAAATCCCCCACAGAATGCACAGACACAGACTGATTGAGGTGAGTATGGACTTAAGTATATATATTGTTCTTTGTAGCTCTGAGGAATTGGCACTTTTGCCAAATGTGAGATGATGTGGATTGTAATCTATTGAGATATGAATTCAGACTGGGCCCTGTTATACATCGTAAGAATAACTAAAGATTTGCCTGGAGTAAGTTTTGTGGTGGGTTTTTGTTGGGTTTTTTCTTTTCCTCCTCAAAACAAACAAACAAAAAACCCTCCACCTCCCTTTTTGCAGTTTCTGACACTTTGCAGCTGTAATCATGAAAGTACATTCGTGGTAAAAGCCTCTTGGTGGAGGCTGGGGTGACATGGTACCAGAAATCCCAGCCTCTTCCTCAGGGGTGTGGATGGAACTGTGGAGAGAAACTGGTGAAAGGCCTTCACATGGGAATCATGGATTTTACCCTTCCTGATGGTGCAGACTTAGAAAAAAATATATTCTGGCAAAGAGGAATGAATATTGAGCATAGATGCTCCCAAATTATAGCTCGTAACTGTTTCAACAAGATCACCTTTCCAGTATAATTGGATGAGAATATTTTATTTTCTTTTGCCCTAATAGGAAAGGACTAGGGCAGCAGTTTATCTTATAGGTCTTGGTGACAAAGGAGTATTTTAAATGCTTGGCCTTTTGTTCCACAATGAATGAGAAACAAGAGGTTTAACGCTTTAACAGGGAAGGCAGTCACAGCAATTAAACAGCATTTTTAATAATCCCCCAACCTTTCAGTTGGAGTAAAAAACTTGATCCTGATCCTAAACCAATATGATTTTGTTTTGAGTGTGTACCTCTCTCTGCCTCCCTGTCTGGTGTGCAGAACTCCCCTTGCTTCCTTTGTCTTGGCACTCCTAAGGAGCTCAATGCTGTCCTTGCCTCTGGGTCAGCCTCCCGTGTAAAATACCCTGGCTAACAAACCTGGAAGATCTTTTCTTCTGTGACTTGTTGCCAGTAACCATTTCTGGCCTCAGCTTCACTGATCTCACAGTTTTTGGGCTGCTCTTCCTTTGGCTGCACTTGGCAGGGGCTCTCCCAAAAACCCCTCCTGTTCTCCCCAGGTGCCACAGGGTGGGGAGGCTGACACTCATGCTGCTTGTCTGCTTTCAAGGCTATAGTCATAAATACATAACCATAGGCAAATATATCAGGATCTTAAATGAATAAAATTAAAATACATAAAATTGTCACAGCAGTTCTGTCGGTCAATAAAAGAAAGTATAGACTTGAACGTGTGGCTCTTAGGAAAGTTTTGGGAGAGGAAAGTTTGTCTAGGATTGCAAAGGTTCCAAGAGATACTTTCACTTATGAAGAATATTCAGTAAAATTAATTGGACTCTTCATACCTAGCTGATTCAAGTTTTACTAAATTCAAGATTTTTATCTTAAACATAAAAACCACAGCTTAAGACTTTAACATTTAGACTACTGCTTTTCTTTTACAAAGACAGAAAAAAGAGATTTACATGAATTTCCCAGTAACATATTTTATAGAATACAATTTCTTGTAATATTTTCAACTGCAACTTTTCCAATTTTAAGCTACTTTAGTCAGGGTCATTCTGTAATCTAAATTTTTAGGCATAATTTTTTTTCATTCAGCACTTAAAATGGAAATCTAAGAACACTGACATGTTAGCAGTAACCCAGAAGAGATTGCTTGTTGATGTTTGGGTTAACAGGAATAAAACATCCAGAATGTTTTACTCTAATTGGCTGGGTTTGTGCTAACACATGTGTGCTACAACGTTCTGAAATATCTTACCACAATTCTTAAATACATTTCAACAAATCTGTTTGAACTCTCCATTTCTGCTGCAGGCAGAATAATGTCTATTGGTTTTATGTTTGATTCCAAACTTCTTGCGAGGGAGATTACAGATTCATGAAGGAAGTGTCCTCCATGCAAATTCCACCTGCCCCAGGACCCAGCTCTGTGGAGGGTGGGAAATCTCTTTGCTGACACACACACGTTGGAGGTGGAGAACCCACCCCAGAAGGCTGGGGTGAAGAGGCAGCTCCCACAGCTGGACCTGTAGCAGCCCCTGTGCACTCATGTTGGCATGCCAGGGTACCTTTGGCTGTGGGTGACATGCACTGCTTACTTTAGCAGCTAGCACTGTTTCTCTCTGAGAATGAGTGGGTTTATTTTTATGCCCTTAGAACTTCTGTTTTTTTTAAAGAGTTCAGAGGTTGTGATGTAATGCAGGAATTTAAGTGTGTGTTTCATTCAGCACTCAAAATTAAAACTACTGACATTGTATAATTCTCTTTCAGTCCCAATCTTAGCCTTTTTGGAGGATAAAATTAATTCAAACAAAGCTGGAGAAACCTGAGTGAGAGGGACCTGTTTGGTATAGCCAAGGATGTCCTCAAGCTAGATAGCTTGTATAGCTGCTTTTTCCTTATGTAGATATTTTGAAAGCAGAATGTGTTTTCCTTCTCGCAGAATCCAGTTAGCAACCAGTGTATTTACAGCTTCAGCTTGTGAGAAACAAGGCTTACATCTATTAAATTTGTATCTCTCTTTCTCATGTGATTTCCCCCTTAAATCTAATGAAAACATCCTTTAAAGTTTATTGTAAAGATTGAACTTTATTAAAGAGATACTGAATTTGGGTCTTCATGTGGCAAAACTCAACACTTGGAGAGTAACATCACCAAACGTTCACAAAATTGGCAAATATAAGTGCAGTAAAAACGATCAGTATTCAATTGAACACAGTAGCACAGCATTGTCTAATGCAATAAGAAACCAGTTGGGAAAATACACGTCCAATTTTTTTGGCATTCGGATATAGAAATGCAATGGTGAGAGCTGAGTTTCAAATGTCTTTCTCAGCTTAAGAAAAGGAATGATAAACAGGGCTGAGAAATCTCCTGCTGAGTTTCAAATGTAGGTGCACAGGGGAAATACATCTGTTTGACCAATGACCTTACCTTTCTATACCCACTAAAAATTGATCCTGAGATATCAACACGTACTCCCAAATTTGTCGAAAACAATTTTTGGAGCTTATATTTTTCTCTTAAGGAGATATTAAAAATGTATGTTTCTAGCTCTTCTGTAGCACTCAACCAGGATGTTGTCAATGCCATCATTTCATGGCTTAGGCCAGTCTTGTATGACTTGTCAATATTTCTGTTTCAAAATCTCCTTCACTAAAAGTAGTTGCAGCTATGACAGGGGTCAGTAAGGCTGGATACCAATTTTAGGTGACAGGTGGTCAAGTGTCAAAATAGTCCATAGCCACCACTGACTTCTATCAAAAGAAGACTGATGCTGGGTTGTAGCTCTGTTTTCCAGCTACAAGCACTACCACTCCTCAATTAGTGAGCAAATTGAAATCTGGTAGAAAAGAAGTCAAGTTAATGGATCCTTCTTTGTTAGACTACTGCTGTGTCTCCACTTCTGCTTCCTGCTAAAATACATGCTTGAAAATTACAAGCCAACAAACACAAACACTTCCTAAAAAGCTGAGCATACATTGTGCTGTGAATAGAATAAAAATTCCTTCTGCTTCTTGTCCCAACGCTCCCAAATAAACAAACATTTTCTCCTCCTTCAGCAGCTTCTCTTGGCACTTGTGAGGGGAAGAAAGTTTGTAGAAAATCACTTGCAGGTTGCAAGAACATAGATATTTAACCTAAACCCCAAGTGTAAGATAACCCAACCCAGATGCCAGCCAAGTTCTCCCTTTCCAAATCAAATGGCCAAATTAGATTAGTGAGAGGGGTTACAAATACACCGAGGATGAAGAAGTGATTGAGGGACTACAATGTCAGTTCATAACTAGGAGAGGAAATCAAAAGCAATTATAAGATATCTAGGATATTGCCATCTTTCTTATAATGTTTATTTAAGAGAATTCGAAGAGAGTAGTCCAGCTGAAGCATAATCATTCTTACTGTTCACCCTATGCAAGGCAGTGAGAAGGAGCAGCTCTGGGGGTCTAAAAGCTGTCCTTAGTTATATCTTCTGCAGCACTTTCAGAGTGTGTTGACCAGAAGTTGTTAGGTGAAATAGTTGTGAGCTCCCTCTCAGTCACTTCAGACTCAGTAGATCAGCTGTGCACAGCATTTGCAATCTTTACTCCAACCTGTCAAATGCCTGGATATGTAGAAAACCATGATATTAAAAAAATGTAAAAAGAAAAGCAAAAAATTTATAGAAAATGTGAATACACAAATTATTGCAGCTTGACTACCAATGCCAACAGCTGCAGGTGCTGCAGGTGCTGCCAGGGCTGTTCTAGGAATGCTTCCCAAAGCAGGCTGTCCATTCACAAAGCCAGAGGGGAGAGATAGAGACTTCTGGATGAGGAATGGGGTTTGAGGGTCTGACTGCACAGCATGCTAAACCCTCAATGTGTGCAGGACACAGAGGAGGCTTTTCTTGTAAAAGCCAAAGCTGGGCCACAGGACTGTGGGAGTAGCCTTCCCCGTGGGGGGACCTCCTGAACCCTCAGACTCCTCCCCCTGGTGGGCTGGATCAGCTCCTAAAGATCCCGCCCCAGAACTTGCCAGTATAGTTTAGGGTTCTGCAAAATCATAGTGATTTGCAATTTCTGTGTTTCATTATTGGTTCTTATGGTTGTCACTTCCTAATTGCTCTCCACCCCTGTTCTGGAACCCTCGTTGATGTACGGTTGCTGGTTGGCTTTGTACCCCTACTCCCTCCCCTTCTTCCCTCTTATAGGATGAGCCAGTCCGGCTCATCCCCAACTCTTCCCCTTACCCCTTCCCTGATTGGTTGTCTTCTCCATATAAAACCTCCTGCGCAGCCCTCATTCGAGGCTCTCGTGAGGAGGATCTAGCAGAGTAAAGCCTGTTATTGCCGCTCCGAGAGTCTCTCTCTCTTTACTCCGCCAGTCGCTTTTTATTACTAACGGGGGTCTAGAAGGCCAACAAGAACCCTTTCCCTATTCCCTTACGCCTGGGTTCTGAAGCCTCTGGAGGGACTTGCTTCCTCCCCATTGGCAACCACGAGCTTAGCCTCTGGGACACAGAGGTTTTCAGACCACCAGCAACCTATCCCAGGTTGCCTCCCCGACCCCCCGGGGCACCCTGTAGTGGCTCCAAAACTTTTATTTTTATTTTTATACAGGACCAGTTTAGGGCACATGTCAGCAAATCAGGAGGTGGCCAAACTGACCTTGGGGCTGGTCTCAAGGCCACTTAGACGTAGCCCAGAAGATGTCAGTAAAGCAAATGTGGTCTCAATCTTCAATGAATTTCAACATCCTGCAGTTCCATGGTCTGAACTGTGGCTTGATCCAGAGGTGGCTGAAACCATGAGCTGCTTCAGGTTTTGGGAGGTTCTCTGTAGTTGGGGGAGTTTGAGTATTTACAGAGGATTCTTTCAAGAGACTGCTGTGTTTGGAGTTCTTCACTGGTTTGAAGTGCTCCAACAGACTGATGGATTTTTTGGCAGATTTCTGGCAAAATGTACGTGTGTAAGATAAATGTGACTCCTTTGTAACTCCTTCACGACTCTGCACACTCGGTACTACCATGTTCACTAGTGTGGGCTGCATGTCTGCAAGCTTGTCTGCGGGAATGCACTATTTTATTATCATATTGTTGTGTCTGGAAAACATTAACAGGTATTTCTTCTCCCAAGGACTGTGTTTAGCACCAGAAACTCATTTTACCATGGAGGAAGGGAACAGGTCAATTAATATACTCCCTGTGGTTAGTAAACTGATTTTGTTGCATTTTTGGTTCCTAATATTGAAATCCGAGTAGTGCTCATGTGTGGGAGCTCCCTGAAGACCAGAATACTTTATATATATCCCACTGGATCCATTTTCCAAATTCAACTCTATGTCATCTCTATTTCTTTTGTAAAAGTAGTATTTTTACTTAGATTTTACTGTCTCTTACTCTTGTACCAAGAGTACCACTTACAGTAAAGCTCAGTATTTGGACATACAAATTACTGATATGTAATGTGTGTTAAAGACATATTTTGAATAAAAGAAAAAGAGGTCAGCTAATCATTTTAAATCTCCTCCTGACATATATTCTCTTCTCATGACCGTAACATCTAAGTCTTCATTAAAGCAACAATTCAAAATGTGCTGTATATTTTTACTAGGTTTTCCTGATAATGAAGTAAAGAGAGCAACACTGTACACCTTAGAAATTAGTGAGCCTTTTCATTAGTGGCAATAAAACAATCCCACTATCTAAATATATTTATGAAAAATACACATAAAATTTTCCAGTGAAGTGAAGCAGGGTTGCATGACGGGGCACACATCATTACATAAGACAAGAACTGAAATTAGCAAAACTTGTTTAGATGCTTAGGTACCCCTGCAAAAATCTACCATTGCCATAAAGCTCTCTAGCCTGGCTTGTTCCTAGAAAATAGGTGATGTTGGGAAGGTGCCACAAAGGCTCCCTTGCTATCAGTCACTCGCAGCTCCTGCGTGACCGCTCTGTTCACGATTGAATTGAGAATGGGAGAGATGAGATGCAAGTTACTGGTTTTACAAATGAAGAATGAAATTGGATGCATTTTGCCCACTTTGCAATCAGCCATTACGTGTATGCTTAGATTGAAAAACTAATCTGGTAGTTTTCACATCCAATCATATTAATGAAGTAGCAGAATTACTTGTGTGATTCTGTACTACAGTCAATTTAGTAAATAGATATGAAGGAGAATAAAATACGTAATTTTTTATAATACTCTTATAATTCTGTAGGAATTAAACCAGTAAAAAATGTAGATTAAACTTTGTTTTAATTGGTTTATGTTTAAAGATTCTTTGATCAGCGATAACAGTAATATGTATTAACATGTTGCATTTTAAAGTGACGCTGCCTTTCATTAATCAAGTGTCTGTATGGTTGATTAATTTGAACAAGGTTTAAATTGCTATGAAAATTTATCATTCATAGCCATGATCTCCATTTACATATATGTTAATTATTGTAAATGTAATCTTTTCCTGAATCCTCTGGGCTGCATACTAAAAAGACACAGTGATCACAGTGAGTGACTACTTTTCTATTACAAAGTGAACTCTTACCAGTATTCAGTAAAGTCTGTTTCAGTTTTCAAAGATAGACTCAAAACATTAAAACATTTTATGCTAAAGGCAAGTTCAAATACTGTAGATGCTATTTCCTTTTCAAATTATTTCTTTATTCAGTGACTGGAACATTTAAGAAAATGAAACTAAGCACTACCAACCACTATAAAATTAAGTTCTGTCTCTATGGGCTTTTTTTCCTTGCTACTCTGAGAGTTTCTTATAGTAGCTGCATTATTAATAATCATGAGAGTGGGGTTTTCCATATGTCTTTTGAAAAGAGTGGCTTGAAGAAGTTCCTAAATCAAAAGAACTCTTTGTAGAACAATTAGAATGAGTTAAATTGCATAAGACAGACATCACCAAGGTTTATAGTCTTTTAGCATGACATGGAAAAAAATCCCTTCACAGTGGCTGTAAAATAGCTGTAGCAGACTCCTCACACACCCCACACTGATGCATGTGCTTAATGCAAATAAACACACTTGCTGTGCTCTCTTCAAACTCTCCAGCTCAAGGAGATGACACTCATTTGTCTAAAACTTATTACATTTGACATAACCAAGAATTTTATCAAGGTTTAAAGAGAGAAGGTGTTTCACAGAACATTTCCTGCAATGTTACAGAGAGAAAATGCATTGGCAGGAAATAGATTTCAGATACAAAGCATCAAATAGTTCTCTTTCAGCAAACAACTACTACAGCTTTTATTAAAAAATGCATATCAATAGAAACTAATTATTGTCCATTAAATTACACTCTGGGAGTTTTGCTATTAATTCCTTTTTTGCATTCACGGAAACTGACATTTACTTCTTTTCTTTTTTTTTTTCTTTTTTTCTTGAAATATCCAGACAGATTTTATTCAGAAATGACTTTAAAAATATCAGAATTGCAAGCAGAGATGTGTTAGGGCCTCCAGACCCTGTTCCAGGAAATATTTCAGCATATGCTTATTTTCATCTTTGCTAAGACAGTATCTCTTCACTTACTTATCTTTAGTGTATGGCCTGGTTTCTTCTTCCAGAGGGTGTTAAATTGTTCCTTACACTTTTTTTACTTGTTTCCAAAGTGGTTTTGTTATTTTTAAATTTTTTAAATGAACCTTTTGTTACATAGTTGAAAAAGGAACCACTCCTAGGTGCAAAATAAAATTTTCCTTTATTTCCATGATTTTTAATAATTTTATGTTTAAATGGTTTGTATTTACATAATATATGCACTGCAGGACCAGCCTCATTTCTCAGTCACAATTTAATGCAATTAAAATGTCTATGTGGAAACCTTTGCAAGCATAGCACCTTTGTACTACCTGACTGAGCAGTTTTAAAGATACTTAATTTGCAGTTTTCTGTTGGACAGTTTGATAATGAAATATGTTTTTGCGTTTTGGGTCCCAAGTCTGTAAATGGATAAGATTGACATGAAAATCCCATCAATCTTTTGGCATGAGCATACACACAGGTTTTGGAGCGTTGCAGTCAATATCTGGAAGAAAATATTCCTAAACACATATCTTTATGTAGTGTTTGGATGGAGCATTTGGCAAGATCTGAATGGTTTGCTGAATGCTGAGCAGAAAAAGGTGGCCTTTTTCCCCCTCCACAGTCATGGTGGCTGTAGTGTCATTGTATCTTTTGGCACAAATTATTTGAAATTCACGGTTATCTAAATCACTTTTTTCTCCCTTAAATCTGAAATATGCATGGTATTCACATTTTGAAAAGATTTTGTGTATGTGCAATGGTACCCTGGATGTTGATGTACTAATAGGAGATGCACAGTTTGTATACAGATATACACACACATATATAGCAGCTGCTATATATAAATCTGGGAAGAGGCATAAACTAGAGTTTGTTCACAGCACAGGAATGAGGGTGCACACAAGGAAATAATTCAGGCACAGAGGTAAAGCAAGCAAAAAACACAGGATTACCTTTATATAAGGCATGGTGTCACAACCCACCGCTATGGAATGTGCAGAGGCCAAAAAATACAAGGGATTTAAAGACAATTAGATGAATTCATAGAAGAAATAAAAAAATGTAAGAAGTTGTTAGAAATATTTGTGGGATTTTTGGTTTACAAAGCCTTTGAATGGTTGTTGGGGGCTAGAAGGACATGCCAGCTTGCCGAGTTAACTAAATCATTGGCACCTCTGCAGTTGCTATTTGTGAATTTTATTTATATATTTACTAAATGAAGAATTTGGTTCATATTTATTTGTTTAAGTAATTTATGTTCAAACGTGATATTTGGGAAATTTTATTCAAACAAAGATACCTCTTCCTAGAAAACAAATTATTTCAGCTGAAACTTTCTAAAATATGGGACTAAAATGTTAACAGGCTTGAGAAACTTCAGATCATTTGGTAGAAGCCCAGTGAATTAAGAATAATATTAAATAGGAGCTTAAAATAAAGCACCAGTTTTACTTGTAGTAATGTCTGACTCTCAGTTTTGCTGACATGTATGTATGTTTGTGTGTGTGTGTATTTTAGAGGATACAATAAATCTGTAAATTGATAGATCTGTAGCCAAAGGATATAAAAACACTCAGCATGTTTTAAATAGGTGAACACTAAAACCAAGGTCTGAGTTATTTTTTTGTGGAATAAGTCTGAGTTTTATTTTATAGGTGCGATAGGGCAATGATATTGACTTACATAATTGAGCAAATGATTCCATTTCAAAGCCTGTATATGAGTCTTTTTTATCCTGCAGACAGAAGCTGATGGAAGTATCCTGGGTGATTGCTAAGGTAAAAGAGCCCAAAACATTTTCGTTATTTAGGATAATTTGTGGACATCTCTTTAGAGCCTAATGTCTACTAGCAGAGGTGGGGACAATGCAAAAATGAGTATACTGCTCAGCTGTATGTGCATTCTGTCACAAAAATATTTCTCCAGTTAAAATACAGTCAGTTTGAAATTTTCTGTATCTTCATTGCATAGATTTCATCTATAGCAGCCCTGATAACTTAGTCCACACTGGGGTCCATGACAGAAGTTGCCATTTAAAGAGGGATTGGTATATTGGAGGAGGACTTGTGAAAAAATGAGCCTTAAAAAAGGTGAAAGCAACCCCATCAAGTTTTTTTGGCTTTCTGTGCTAGAGAAGGAGAATTTACTGGAGGGAGAAAAGAAATCAGTGATGTGAGGGATTAGGACGTGTGCAACATCCTTTTTAATGAAAAGAAGCAGGGTAGGCCACATGTGCGTCTACCAGAGAAAGGCAAGGTGCAGGGAATAAGACAAAGATTTACATGCATTGCTAAATATATGGGGATAAAAGACCATATGAAAGATGCAATACACAAAAGGAATCTGCCAGACCTCACTGTAGCTCCAGTACTAAGTGTTGGTGTGAGTGACAGGTAACCCTGTGAACTGGAACATCTGAGGAAAACCAGATTATTTACAGGAGCAGGTAAAAGTTGACTGTGTGTAGATGCATCACACTGCAGTCCCATGCCTGCTGCTTTGCAGCCCTTCCAAAGCCCTGCCTGCAGCTGTGTGCTTCACCTTTCCCCAGTGCCCGGCCAGCATTGCTGCAGCTGTGGGGGGAGAAGAGGGAGAGGACAGTCCTGAAAGCTGAGGGACCAGTAAACACTTGAGCAGCTGTAATGTACTCTGTTTGTTGGAGAGCAAGAATGGGAAGCAAGGAGGTGTATTAATCTCCCAAACCTATTGCTTCTGGATCTCCTGAGCCCTCCAAAGAACGCTTTGAAAAGTTCTGTGCTGAAACAGTTACTATGTTAAAAGTGTATCCTTCCTAGTTTCCTCTTGTTAAAAATACAGTCTGCTTTAGCTCATATAAGAATTTGGGCATTGTTTTTAAATCTAAATGAAATAAATCTAAGTAAACTGTTTATGTATATCCTTATGAAATGGGGGAAAAAAAGAAAAGAAGTCCATTCTCTGCGTTCTAGATAATCCATGTAACATTTAAAGATACATTACTTTCAAGACCATCTTTTGTTAAATAGAGAAGGATGCTGCTTGCTATGATTTAATCTGAATAAAAATCACCATTGTTTCTCTCAGTTAATGATCACTTCCAACATTCTCTTGACCTATTTGTTTTTCCGAAGAGAGAATAAAAAAAACTTAGCAACAGAAATAAATAGAAGGATTACATATTTCACCTCTCTAAAGCCTAATTTCTCCTTTTGAAGGGTAATAGTCTCAGATTTCTAATACAATCTAAGAACTGGATTGCTTTGGCCTTCTCACAGACTCTGAAAGAGTTATCATCTGAGCTCGAGTGCACCCATGCTGCTGCCCATGCACCTCCCGATTGAATTTGGCTGGGGGAGGGGGGCGGTTCTGCCATGCTGAGCAGCTGCAAAATTGCACCCTCACAATAGAAATTATTCTGGTAGGCAGCCAGGAAGAACAAATATTGGGAGCTGGGTTTCTGCAGCTCCAGCCCCACAATCACACAATGCTTTGCCCCCAGACCTGCTTTGCTTGCTGGATGGCTGTGTGTGTGAGAGCTGCCCTGCAATCTCCCCAGCATCCCCTGTGTCCCAGCGCCCTGCCTGCACTCAGGAATAGTGGAGTCAGCACGCAGAGCAGGGGCAGGCATGCATGAACACCAAAACAAAGCCGGCTTGGGCCAGTCTGAGGCCAGATGACTTTGAGAGTGTCCTTTCAATAAGGACTTGGAAGCTTTCAGATTTTTATTCAGATTAGTTGCATTTGCAGGCAGTAATAAGAGAATTAGTTTTGTCATCTGCTGGTATTTCATTTTTTCCCATATACTCACAGTTTGCCAAGAAGATTCCCTTTCCCTCCCAAATAATAATAAAATCTCATTACATTGTTCAACCCTACTTTACATGTTTTTCTCTTCTAGGACATCTGTACTCTGCATACTTTTGCATTCTCCCCTCACCCTTTTCTTCTCAGCTGCTCCATGTTTTTATGTCTCTCAGGAGGGGTTAATTCTTTACAGCTGCGTCCTGCTTGCCAGGAGTCTCACATGTGCAAATTATTAATCTTTTCTATTGCTACAGTAACTCCCAAGGCTTTAAACACCCCCTACCTAAAACTGTCCCTTTTCCAAAAAACTTTTCATATTCCCTCACTGAAAAGATAATTTGGTCCCCTGCAGGGTTTGCACTGTTATTTAGCACAATTGCCTAAGTAGAGTTCCTTATTTCCACATAATAATTTACAAATTGGAATTTAATTTAGAAATTTAAACCCCAGAGTATTAAATTTCTGTAGTTGTTGTACAATTGATTTGTTAGTTTGTTTGAGTTTTGGGGGTCTGTTTTAGAAAATGACATTGTTTTATTCTGTTTTGCTTTTAACCTTCAGTTTTGAATAATGTGTGTAGTTTAGTGATTGTAATGATAATGATGTGATATGCAATTTGTAATGTCAACTGATGTAGCTAGGCTTCCTTTCCATGAAACACAGAAGCTGGTTCTTAAATATGGAATGACTTAACTGAGCAAGTACGGAATGTTCTGAATTTTTATTCAATAGGAGGTCTAGTTATTAACATCTGTTTAGCCCACTTATGCTTTTAATTTATGATATTAACTCAATGCAGTTGCTCCATGGTTTGTATCAGCAATCAGATGGGGACACATAAGTGCACATATTGTGTGATTCTCAGCCGATACAGGTCTGTGCACAAATAGAAATCCAGTACTTGTGTGCACACATCTGTGCCTATGGGCGTGTGCGTGCATTGTTTTGGCCTGTGATGACTGATGAGCTGGCATTTTTTTCTACCCTCGGTCTTTCTCTTTCTGATGTGTTCTCCTGATTTCATATTTATTTCTCAGCTACTGATTGGATATCATTATGACACTTCCAAGCTTCCAAATAAATAATTTATTTTGGAAGTTAGGTATGTCATAATAAAGCATTAAGACACTCCAGGCAGTGTATTTCTGGCTGATTATATACCTCCAGTGGTATTATAAGGCACAGGCAGGGGACTGAGTGATTTTAAACACCTGACAAGTGCAATAATCCCCAATAAGTGCATGGCCTGGAGCATCTTGCTGCTGTTATGAAACAGAATTTATAAATAAAAATGAGAAGAACAGCCATACCTATTTATTTGTGGGGCACTATGACTCTAGAATGACATCACTGAGGACCAATCACTAACCTTGGTTTACGTTAATGTAATAATTTTCTAGCGTGAACAATAAACCCAAATACTACTAAGAAAACATTAAACAGCTTTGAGTTAAATGTGTGCAAAGGAAATGTAAAGGTGGTTTAGTTGCAAGGCAGACACATGATCTGTTTAATATATACAGAGGGCCTCCCTGTAGGCCAATTAAAAAGCCTTCCAAACAATGCTGACTATTAATTCACACAGTATTTATAACTCAAGTGAGTTAAATTTTAGCATCTCAGTGAAGAGCTCTGTAAGAGGGAGAAATAGATTTCATTAGGACAATAACCAGATATGAATTTTGTTTTGTTCTGTGAAGTAAATTTTAAACAAACCTTTTAACAGCAAGGAGGTTATGGGAGATGTAAGAATGCTGCTTGTAGATTATTTTCTCATTAGGAATAAAAATCCTGATAAAGAAGTCTACTTCTGAAAACTTAATACATGTAGCTTATAAAACTGTAACTGTAAGAAGATGCTGCACCATGTAGTGGTATCATCAAAGCTGTAGTTGAACAAATACTATCATAAAGAGCAGTTATAAAGAAGTGTTTTGTTTTATTTGTTTTTCTGATGCATATATAAAAATAGAACTTCAGAAATGTCATAGTTAACACATTTAACTGCTGGACACTGAAAATCTTCCTTGTGATTCACAGCCTGAGATTCAGTGTAATCAAGAGCTCTTATATTCTTGTGCATAAGCACAAGCTGGAGTGACTTTCCTCTTTGACTCTGTAGGAGGGAAAATGTGCTCAGGTAAAGGGGATCACCCTTAAAATAACATGGGATGTCTGTGATGGAAGTAAAGGTATAGAAAAGGTTCTGTTCTTCTGTGCTGGAAATAGCTTATATCCTGAAGAAAGAGAAATCTTTGTGCAACTGCTGGGGAAGAATCTTTGAGGTGGGCTGTAATTCACAGTATTCCAGAAAGGCTGAGGTTGGTAGATCTCTGGAGACCACTGAGTCCTCCCTTCTGCTCAGGCAAGTTTGCCTAGAGAAGATTGCCAGGAGTCCTGCCCAGTTGTGTTTTGGGTATTTCAGAAGGTGATGATTCTCCAGCCTCTGTGGGCAACCCCCAAAGTGTTCAACCTCTATTGTTAATATCAGGATTTCACAGAATCACAGAATGGTCTGATCCAGAAGGCTCATCCAACTCTTAAGTGAATGGCCCATATTGGGATCAAACCTAAAACCTTGATGTAATTAGCTCTGACCAACTGAGCTCATCCAGAGTTTGACCAACCTGGGTTTTCTTATGTTTAGATGGAATTTCCTGTGTTTCAGTTGGTGTCTTTCATTTCTTCTCCTTTCATTAAATACCACTGAAAAGAGTGTGGTTCCTTCTCTATTATTCCCACAAGCCAGGTATTTATACACATTGATAAGACCTCCAGGCTGAAAACTTCACTAAGTCACTAAATCCATCTTTCTTGTGCTGGGAAGGCCAGGGCTGGACCTAAAAACCCCAGGTATTTCTCACCAGGTGTGAGTAGGGGTGAAGGATCACATTGCTCAACTTGCTGGCAATGTTCCTAATACAGCCTGTGGTGTTGGTGGCCTTCTTTGCTGCAATGGATGATTTTTTTGCTTATATTCAGCTTGTTTCTGGGACTATTTGTTCCCTCACCTTTACTTGGATCAAGGTGAGGCTACCCTGTTGTTCACTGAATTCTCCTTCTTCTGTCTTAAAGACAGGAGTGACACTTGCTTTCTTCAAGTTCTTGGGAACTCTCAGTGACGTTACAGAGAGAATAAAGAGCAGGCTTGCTGCTCTCAGGATGGCTCCTTTGGAGCTTGTAGGTGCATCCCATCAGTCCCATGAACTTTTGCCTGTTGGTGGAGATACTTTTGCCCCATTTGAGTGAGTGGATCCCATCTGTTCCTAGAAATCCTTAGTCCTTCAAGAGGATCACAAGTTTGTAGAAGCCACAGGCCTCTTGTCAGTGCCAGCCATGTAACCAGTTGCTGACCCACAGGACCCTGACACTCCACCTCAGGCTGATTACCTCACTGGTAGGACTGAGGAGAAAACTTCCTGGATCCCCATACTCCTTACCCTCAGAGGCATGTAGGTATTTAGGACTGCAGAAGCAAGAAACCCAAGATGCACATGAAGAAAGAAGTGCTGTGTGTTAGTTATGCACTTCCCCCCTTGGAGTGTGGATTCCTCTTTCCTTTAGCCAGTTTCAGTCAGTGCAATGGAAGAGCCAGTGTAACAAACCATGTGTATGTGCCATGCACACTTGGTGAAATGGCCACTGGAGAATATATTTGTGTAGATATGCAACACTGAATACATTTGAATAATTTGCTTGTGCAGCCTGCAATCTAAGGGCAGAGGAACGGCCATGCCAGAGCAGACCAAAGGTCACAGTAGCCTGGTATCCTGTCTCCAAATTCAGCCAGCACCAGATGCTCCAGAGGAAAGTGTAGCGCCTCTATAAGGAGTGTAATGGAGTAACTTCCCCATGAGGAAAGATCTCTTCCCAAATCTGTAATTTCTAGCATATTTTTGGTCGTTTAAACAGTAAGACTGCACATTCACTTGGGATTTTTTTCTATGACAATAACTTATGAAGTGAAAGGTTACCAGAGAATTTTTCCTATTGACATAAATAATAATTTTACTTTTAGCCTGATAAGCCATTTTTCTCTCATTGCATCCATGAGTACCTCAGGAGAATTTTGTCTTCCATAAAAAACAACTTATTGATTCTTTAAACTTCCTAAAATCTAATATAAAAATACTTTACCTGTGCTCCATGCATGTGCTGTAATTCAAAATGGAAAAAGAGCAAAATTCAAAGATTACAGATCACATCCCTATCTGTTTGCTTTGTCACAACTGATGGAATAACAGAACTATATATTAAAAAAACCAACAAACCTCTCTTCATGGCATGGGGGTGTTCAAAGAATCGTGTTCTCACGTAAAATCCATATTCTGGACAACATCTTCTAGTGTTTAGAGCCTGGTTCATTAGCAGTCCATGGGTAAAGATGAGATATTTAATGCATCTTCCCATAATAGTGAATCATCCTCTGAATTTAAAATTCAAGTGGGTAGAAGGTTTTTTTGCATTATTTTACCCTGCTCAGCACTGGAGCTTCAATGTCTTATGGAGATCACAGAGTCATTAAGGTTGGAAAAGGTCTCTAAGAAAGTCACTGCCAACCATCAGCCCAGCCACCACCATCTTCACTGCCCAACCACATCCCCAAGTGCCACATCTCCTGCCTTTTGAGCACTGCCAGGGGTGTGAGGTTGTTTCATCACACCTCCCTGTTGAACAGGGGGTGGCAGTAAATGCAGGTGCCTGTTGTACACAGCGTGGGGTTTACCTCTGCTGTGTCTGCCTGTGCAGGGTGAGTGTGGGTGTTGTCCCTCCTGTGTCAGTGTCTCCCACCACACACACACACACACGAGCACCCGATTTCCTCAGCTTTTCCAGCCCATATCATCCAATTAATTGCCTCACGTGCTACATTCTTCATAATGAGAGTGGGCCACAAGGACAGTATGCTGGTAAGCTTTTCTGTTCTGAAAGGAAAGTCCATCACTCCCGCAGTGTACCAGTTCAGTGCTGTGAAATAATCCCTGGCTCTTGTTTTACCCTTCCCTTGGGGTATCTGCTCCACTGAATGACCCCATCGTGCTCGGTGCATTGAGATTTTGAAACTAGCTGCTAACTACTGTGGATGCATTTCCTGACCTTACTGGTGGGAATTGAACCAAAGTCTCTCAAGTGCTGTAGGATCTAATTAATATGCATCTTATTCCAGGAAAGACTCATTACTTTATAGATATTTATATAAGGGGTATGTCTGCTATAATGGTTAATAACTATGAATAAAGTTTCATTTCTGATAGAGGAATAAAGCTTTTGTTTAGATATGGATTTTTAGTTTTATTAAAAAAATTAGAAAGTATGATTATGATAATTGGGTGAGAGTTCCAAATGGTCACACAAAGTTTTTTATTCTTGCCTTTAGTACTAGCCACAATCAACTCTACTTCCTCACCTAAAATTTAAACGAGAGACACGGAGGAACTAATTTAAAAATTAATTCAAAGCATTAGCAAAGGACCCAGAGAGAGTCTGTGCTGGACATGGAAAACTTGCAGTGTATGAGAAAGTGAAGTGAGTTATGGGTGACAAGGTATTGAAATAATTAGGGCAGGCAAAGTCCTGTCCTTTCTAAACTGAGAAAAGGCACACCATAGTAACAAAGGCTACCTATGGATCTGGTCTCCCCTGATTTTTGGGAAGCATAAGTGTTTATTTAGAACCCTTAACAAGCTACTCTGACACATAGATTTTATTGTGGTAAAAATTTTTGGCAACACTATAAAGCCTTCAGTCCCCAAAGGAATTGGCTGGTGCTGCAAAGGGGACAAACCCCAGTGGCTGGGCAGACCAGGCACCTGTATGCTGGATATGGAAAACTTGTAGTGTATGAGAAAGTGGAGTGAGTTATGGATGACATGATTTTGAAATAATAAGCATAAGCAAAGTCCTGTGCTTTCTAAACTGAGAAAAGGCATACAAAAAAAACCTCTCAGGTTCTGTTCAACAGGTAAAAATGACAAAATAACCGCAATGCTTTGAAATCACATGGTTTCAAAGCAAAATTGGAGGCTCATGATTTTTGGACCACCAAATTTTAATGCTTAGTCATGTTGCACATAAAGATTCAGTCATGTTCTCAAACCAGTAGAACTGAAATACTGTAAGTTGATCAAATGAATTTTCATAGCAACATTTTACCATGGATATAACTTACTGCATTTTAACATGCATATGACTTTGGATTTTCTGCATGGGGGTGCAGTTGTGGGTTACCCTCCTCTGCTCACCCCAACACACACACACACAACATGCACCTGCTTGCATTTCTGTGGGACACCTGATGTGGGCATGGTGCAAGGCTCACTTAGGAAACATCACAGGGTTGAAGGGACAGATATCACAGTCAGTGCCAGCAAAGCTGCCTGGTTTATAGCTTTATGTTATCTGCACTCAGCTATTGGAAATCTATAGCTGCATGCTGTGAGGTAAAGCAGCAACATAAGAACATAGGAATGGTCCTACTGGGTTGGGTTAAGGTTCATCCAGTCCAGTGTCCTGCTGCTGACAGTGGATGTCCGGTCAGACAAAGGCAGTGTGTTGCTACCTCTTCTACTCCTCCACTTCCAACAGTTCTCAGCTCAGGGCATTTCCTGAGCTGGATGTTTCTTGCAGTAAACTCCACAGAGTTCTTCTCTGTGTGATTTCCCAGTCCTCCCTTGTGACCTGTGCCATGAGTTCCACAGATTTCTCACTCATGCTCAAACTTTCCTTCCTGAGCTGGATTTTGTTTGTTGCTGCCTACATTTCTGAGAATCGGTGAACAGCTGATGCTAAGGGAATCAATACCCTTTCACTCTTTCTTGACTGCTCATAGATAGACTTGTGCATTCTCTCTTAGATCACTTTTTCAAGCTGAGGTGTTCTTGCATGCCCAGTCCTTTGCATGGATATATGTTATCCTTACTGGCCTTTTTTATTTAACCATATCCTCCTGAAAAGAGACCAGAACTGCAGAAATATTAAAAATGCAGGCGAGTCATAGATTTATTCAAAGGCAGTGTTTACTTCTGTTTTATTTCTATTCCTTCCTAGAAATTCTTAACAGTTTATTTGCTGCTTTGACTGATAATGAGCACTGACCTAATTCTTTCATGGATCTTTAGTGTGTTCTTACTGTTGAATCACAATTGTCAGTTCAGAACCTATTTACACATATTTGAAGTTTAGAGTTTTTCCAGTGTATGTAGCCTTTCTTTGTTCATAGGGAAATTCATCTACCATGACACTGACCAGGCATGCAGCCTTGTAGGTCCTCCCTGCAATTCTTGGTAGTCATTGTCCTCAATAACCCTATATTTTGTAAATGCAGAACTGTGTTTCGCCTGGATGTAGGTAGTATAGAAGATATTAAAGAAAATCTGTTGCTCTTGTCTACAACCCCTTCTTCCTAGATGTCAAATCTCTTTGAGCTAGGGTAGTTACAGCCTACGCTTTACAAGTGAGAAACTGCAGGATGGGATTTGCCATATTCAATTATTTATTGAGTGAAAGATCTTTCTGTGGTCAGTCAGCACCTGTGCATTGGCTGGGTGTCATCTGACATTTACATTGCAGTATTATAGATTTGTTTTAAAAGCAAATCTTGGGTATTTTCAAGGTGAAAGTACTGTTTCAACCTTTTCTCTGATACTTATTTCTAGCACTTCCAGTCATTTTATTTACTTGGGGATGACACCAATTGTTTAACAAATTGAAGAACATCCTGGGAGTATAACAAAAAACTATCTATGGAAAGGAGGGGGAATTTCATCCCAAGGTGCTCAAAGTTGATTAGATCTCATTACAGAGTGCCTTAAGTGAAATTATTTGGAGCTCTGCATTTCTCAGTTTTCCATACCCTGAAATTTTTGTGTCACAAAACCCACTAGATTTGTGTAGGGACTAATACTCCCTCTACAGAGAGTGAAGCCTTAAAGGGACATTATGTTTGAATTATCTTTCCATCCCTAGTGCAAGTTGTCAGCACTTATAAGCAGCGGTGTGGCTTGCCTTCCCTCATCATCCCTTTCACAAGAATCCATAGAGGACTTCAGCTTTCAGTGTTGTCAATTTGGCACCTTTTGCTTGGCACTAAATTCACCTTAAAAAACATGTCTACACATTACGGGTTCTATTCATGAATGACTAACACCTCATTTGCACTTGAATTTCATTCAGGTTAAATGGAAACATTGTGCAATGCTGTGGAATTTACACAAATTTTATATCCTTGAATACAGATTGCTGGTAATGAAACTGACACTTTGTTGTGCATATTAAAGATGCCCAGAAGCCAAAAGAGGATGGAGAATAAGAGAAAATGAGATCAGATCTGGCCTGAATGAGTGAAGTGCTCTTACAGAGGAGTGGGAAAAGGAAGGAGGAAATCAAAACAATTCTGTAATGAGTAGGTGTCCCCTACAGCTCAGCCCTGGGAGCAAGTAAAGCTTGGCCTGGCTGTGTCTGCTTGGACACCTGAGGTTCTCACCTATCTGGGAGGTTACATTTGTCACCAGTGTCACTCAGTGGGACTCTGTACTTGCCTGTCTCCCACTTCCTATTTGAATTTTGTCTTCCTAGATGGTTGCTGAAGGAGTTTTCTCCTACCAAGCTTTCTTTGTGTCTAACTGTTTTGGGGGGTGTCAGGGGAGGAGAACCCATGGAATTTGGAATTTGACTCAAAACCTGTCTTTACTTTTTTGTCCTTTGTGTATTTGGACCACTATGACTTTTCTGCTGAAAATATTAAGCAGGAAGGGCCACTGAATGATCTTTCTTTCATAAGGTTTGTTTTCTTTCCCCTTGACACACATGATGGCAGGCCCAGTGGCTCACCTATTTGACATGGACCCACATGTGTGACAGGAGTATGAAGACTAATAATTACACAATCCTATTCTGAAATTTATTCAGAGTTGCAATTAGATGCATGTGATCTGGAGGAAATTACTGCAGGAAGTACTGTGATACAGCCTTATTACAGTCCACAAAACCCTATGTGAAAGCATTTGTCAATAGCCTTTAGATGGTAAAAGTCTAGCTGCTTGCAAGAATTTTTAAAGTCAGAAGAGATTCTGTGCTCAAGCTACAGAACCTCTGTCTAATGGTGTTATCAAGGAAGTTAAATTTTTTAAGAAGAGGTCTCTGCAGCAGTAGGGGATGATGCTGGAAAATCCTTTTAACTTTAGCTCAATAGTGTATGATCCCTATATTCACAGTTAATGCTTAGTTTTGTACCATACAGTGTTTACTACAAACAAACCTGAGATTAACGTGGCCTTGTGTTAACTTCCTACATCTAAGACTGGTAAGTCTTGTGCCAGCTAATACTTCCTTATTTACTTATTTTAGTGATTAATATGTACTAGCAGATATCTTTGGTTTTGAGAACAAGGATTGTGTGTCAGAACAAAGAATGATAAGAGAAGCACATTATGACCTGACCACATATTTGAGGTACTCTCAAGGAGAAGAGATTCATCAGAAGATCCAAAACCATACCCAAATAAGTCCATGGAAACAATTAGCATATATGCATGTATTCAGGAAATGTGATGAATATGTATTAGTTTGAGGAATGTAACCTGTTTTTTTAGGCTACTGGGCATGCATGCTTTGAGGAGAGTTCCCCATGCATCCAGTGCTGCTAATAAGGTAATGTCAACTTTCTAACCCAGCAAATTGGTTGGAGAGCTGATTTCACTGTTTTCAGTGACAATGGCACCTGCCTGCATGCCCAAATGTACTTTTGGGCAACAGCAACATTCAGGTACACTTTTCCTACTAGATAGAGGTCCTGGCTAAAAATTCAGAAGTTTTCTGCTACTGACTGTTAAGCTTTTCTGGTCATTGTAATTATCTAAAATAACTCTTAACCCACTGTATAGAGCTGGTGACTGCTCATTATTGTTCAAACTGAACTTCCTTGCACCATATGGAAGTTTTATCATCTCAGAAACTAGTGCAAAGTTTGTCCTCACAGGCACAAATATAAGTTAACAAAAGAGAAATCAGGGAAATGTTGAAAAATCTTTTTACTCCCTTGAATACTTACACCTGTTCTTCAGTCTACACTAGGTCTTTTTTCCATGGTACACAATACATTTTCTCTCTTCACTGGTTAACACGTGAGAATTATTGTGTGGGAAGAAAAAAATCTGCCATTTGAATACCAAGTCACTGTAGACAAAATCTAGACTCTGAGTATCTACTCAGGGGACAGGTACTTTCTCCACCTTTCAAAGGTCAGCAATCAAGGGTGTAAGTTTTAGGAGTATAAATGATTATGTATAAGAAATCTTCCTTTATTCATTATTTTTTTTTGTTTCAATTTCCCTGCAGAAATTGATCTGGGTTGCAATTTTAATTTCAACAGGGCTGCTTGGAAAAGCAAATCTGAAAAAGAGGCTGTCATAGGCAGCATATCATTATTACAAATTCACATGAGCAAGACTGGGGTTTGGAAGTCTGGCTTCTGTAGCTGCAATAATACCAAAGTGAGTTGTAGCCTGTGGAGGAAACATGTCAGGCACGAAATCCTGTTCTTCCTTTAGAGTTTCTTTCATCAGGAATATTAAATAAATAGACTGTAAACTGTTGAAGTTACCATGCACAGTTGAGCAGCACCCTATAAGAAAAACAAAAGAAGAACATATACATGACCCCAGCAATCTCTAGAGTTGCTTTCTAAACAACCCTGAGGTGTTTGGATCAGATCCATTAAAAACAGAAAGCATAAGAAGGATAACAGGAGAGCACATCAATACATACACTTTTCAATTAATTTTTTTTCCAAACAGAATTTTTTTTATGTTCTTACAAGCCTATCACGGTTACCAGCATATTACTATTTTTAAATGATAATTTGATAAGCTATTCAGACCTGACAATCCTATACTAGGGAGTTTTAAGTTTCAAGGTACTTCCTTCTATTAAGGCAAAGAATCACAATCAGCCAAAGTCCAGTTATCAGCTTCCCCTGTTACCCTGTGTAGTGTGATTTTGCTCTGTGGTGATGCAACGTTGCAATGATTTATATCAAAGCGAGCTAACTTCAAGCTGAAGCTGCAAAAAATACAGTTGAGGTCAGTGATAGGAACTACTAACATGTTACAGTTTCTCTGAAGCTGCAGAGAAGCCCACTATGAGCACTACAAAGCTGAGAACATTTCCCTAGTCTTTGATTTCTTATTTTTGAAAGGCTGTAATGGAGCCGGTAGGTAACCTAAGACAATCAGGGAATGTTTTAGCAGACAATACCATGTATCTGAATTTCTTCTAAAGCTTTATACTATCTATACATTCCTTTGCATTGTGAAAAGACAGAGAGATGGTGCAAATAAAACTAAGGTCTCTAGAGGATAATCATGTAAAAGAATGATTATGATGTGCAGCAGTTATTTTCCTGTCTACAACATAGGCAGATATTAATGACAATGGAAAAAACAGTCAATGATAACATCAGATGAAGAAAGTATATCAGTATATCATAAGTATTAAAAATACCTGACTGGAATAATTTGGTTTTGTGTCAATCAGCAGAGGTGGAAAAGAAAGACATGCTATTTTCTTCCTAATTTTGCCATGCTTTAAAAGTAGGACAAGCAAAAGTGTTGTCCAGTCACCTGAACTTCTTAGATGAATTCTACTGTTGTAAAGTTACACATTTATGCCTAAAGACCAAAATGACCCTCAGTGCTGTGGATTAAAAGACACAAGACCAAAAGCATTTTCTAAGTGCAGTTTCATGACATGGGGTTCTTATTTCCAGTCTCTGCCTTAATCAAATGGGACCAGCAAAACGTTGTGGCCCAAATACAACGGGCAGGAGAAGGAGAGGGGCTGTGTGGCCTCCATTTCTTCCAGTCTACCCATGTGGATCAGCTCAGCTGTCAGGGACAGCCTTTCCATATAATCCTTATCCTGAGTGCTTGAGATGCCAAGTTCATTTTTACATTGCCTCAGTTTCCACCTTTTCTGTGATTTACTACTGTCATTCTCTTTCTAACTTCATTTCCAAGGCAATATGTCTGAAACTCCTCTGACGTCTTCTCGGAGGTATCTGAAACTTGGTGAAGCTGAAGATTTCTTTCTTGCCTTGCTGATCCAGTTCAGAGCTATCATCTATTCATTTTTTTCCCTCTGAAATGGTTCACTTTTAAACTTCTTTCTCAGAATCAGCCATCAGACTCGAGAGCCCAGGAAGTAGCAGTATGCTGCTTTTTCTCATTCTTAGACCACTGTGTGGTGTAAAATCAGATAGAAAAAAGGGGCGAGGCAGTGGAGGAGATCTTCTTCATGTGCCCTAAAAATCTTTATGCCAGAAAATGGTATGAGACTATAGCACATATTTATTAATAGACACTTTAAATAACTGAGTTTATGTTAACAGGGGATTTTTTACAATGATTCCACCATTATCAGGATTTTTTGAAATGCCAATTTCACCTTTTCTTTTGCATTCAAAGGCATAAGAGAGAATTTTGTTGAACTCCTATGAAAAACATGCTTAGGACTTGGTATTGCAATTATTGGAAACTGAGGCTGTTAAAAATGAAATGACATTTCTCTGTTATCTAATGGCATATTTTAGGAATAATTCCTTTTTATTCCATAAAACTCTCAATATTTACCTCTATTCAGTCTTTTAAATGACATGATAAATTATTGAAGCTGTGTTTTTAAAATAGAAATGAGCTTTTTTTCATACCTTTTATCCTCTGTGGAGTCATTTGCCTTACAGGATTCCTATTAGTGTGACTTCTTGTATCTTCAATATAAACTGTTTCTACCAAGTTTCAAGCAATTGGTCCTGTCAATATTATTTCAGGGTTTGTTGGTTTCAGGAAACAGAGTTATCACTGTGAGAGCATTACTGGTATGTTCATTAGGAGAAATAAATGTGCTTTACATCTGTATTTATAAATTATACTGTGATCAGCCTGTCAATACTGTACATGTAGAACAGCATCAGAGCACTGAAATAATAATAATAGGGGGAAATAGCAGTATCACCTTTATCCCTTCTAACAATAATGTTGGCACAAACGTTAGGAAGGCAGGGCATGGGAAATGCTGCTCATGCTGCAGCATCATAGCTCTTGCAGAGGGGCTCCAGAGCTCCTGGGAGAGCAGGGCTGGAAACACTTGGCTTAAGCTTGCAGTGCTCCTGCCTACAATTACCAGGAAAAGCAAATAGCCCAGCTCAAAATCCAGTTTAAAAAGTCTGTGTTTAAAAACCAGAGGGAGCAGGCCCAGTATCAGCACTGAAAAAGGTGTGAAAAGGCAGCAAAGTCAGCATGAGCAGATGAAGGGTTTCTGAAGGAGCCAGCTAAAGCAGCCTGAGGAGTACATTTACCAACTCTTGACAGGTCCAGCTAGAGAGACTTGGAGCAGATAACAAGGAGGTGTTTTTAATGTTATTGAAATATATCACAACAGGAAGGATGTGTTGGGAAAATCAAACTCTTCATGTTTCTTTGTCCCCTGCAGGGTGGTTGACATCAGGGGATAAAGGATACTGGTGATTTGGGGAAAGGGTGGGGGATCAGTAATGTTCCTTCCTGGTGGAAAGGCAGGCAAAAGCAGTGCCACAGCCAGTCCATGTGATGCTCTCAGCTCACAGGCCAAGCAAACACCTGCTGAGCAAAGCAGAACCTTCTGGGAGCAGCATTTGTGCTGGGCAACCCCTGAGCTGATGGCTCAGGTGATGGGAACATGTGGGGGTTTTAATCACATCTAATAACAACCCAGCTGCCAAGGGCAAGCAAGGGGATGGGAATCTGATTCTTCTCCACCCAGCATTGTTGTGAAACTGTCGACTGCCATGCTAATAGAGCCAAAACCAGCAGACCCAGCTTTAAAATGTAGTTCTAAGACGCAGTAGTGTGTTTGGGTTTTGTTTCTTTAATAGCACAGCTAGGAAAGTTGATCCTTCATGGAATATTTCACTAAAATGAAAAGAACATCAATATTTTTCTTCCAAATAAATACATATTTGGATTTCATCAAACAGGGTCCTTGTAAAAATAATTATGAAAATAGATATTAGCTGAGTATGAACCAAACTACCCCTTGTTTACCTGAATTAGAAAAAGGATGATTAATGGTAATGAACGTGTTACATTACTCATTTGTCAAAAAAGATCAATAATGTTAAATACCCCAGGAATGTCACAAAGCTGCCCCCAGTGCTGCACAAGTTTTGTGAACAATTCTAGTGGAAAACTGCCCATTGAAAGGGACACCCCTCACACACAGAGTTCTGCTTCTCTCCTACCCTCCTGCTTGGAGCTGAGGAACAACCCCTGCTAATAAGGGGGAAAATAGATCTAGAAAATAAGAATGGTAATTTTTTGCTTTTATTTGGTTATTTTGCAATTCAGATAATTTCATGGGAGCAGGTTTAGCTACAATTAGGCAAAACGTTAATCCCCAGAAGGGGGATGGGGGAGGATGGGGGGACTCATCAGTGATGCCTCTGTGCAGTGGAAGGGACTGGGAGCTCCTGCTGGCAGAGCAGACGCCCCTGCTGGCCCTGCTGCTGCTTGAGAAGAGCATGACACAGCCCAGGAGGAGAGGCCAGAGCATTGCTGGTGGCAACACTCTCTCCCTGTAGCTCTTCTGTAATTATTTCACAGTTTTTATGTTTCTGTGTGATGCAATGCAAATTCCTGGAGGCAGCAATACTTGCCATGGAGGACCAATTAGTGGCCATCTCAGGAGAACTCACGTGGTTGTATCCAGTTGTCACTGAGTCAGATCCAGAAGTGGTTTCTATGATGAGCAGGGATTGCTTTTTCCATTAAGAGTCTTGCAATACTGGGAAACAGAGATATGATAGAGCCTACATAGTAGTTTAAAACCAGATACTTAGAATTCATACTAATTAAATGCACTCTGACAAGTAATCTTGTGGAAAACCTTTTTAAAGTTACTATAACACTCAAGGACAGATGCCCTTAGTTTGTATAGAGGAGTGGGGTACAGACACAAATCATCTTCCTGCTTTTTCACTGATTCCCCTTCTCATCCTGAGTGAGTTAATTTAACCTTCCCTTGGCTCACTTTTCCCACCTACAAATTATGTACATTGTTGTTTAAGTACCTCAGAGAGATATTTCAAATTTTAATTAGTGTTTGTAAAATGCTTTGGGTTATTTGGATCAAAGTGTGATTTATTATTCTGTAATGTATGTTCCTGTGTGGTAGGTGTACACTGCATGTGCTGCAAAGTAGGGTGGCAGCAAATAAACTCATTTGTACTTTGTTATCTGTTTATATGATGTGGGCTGTAAGATTCACTTTCTTTGATTTCATTTCCAACAAGTTTGATCAAAGGTGTTTTGATTTTTCATAGCCCTGCCCTTAATAGGTATTCTGGTGCATTTTTATATGAAAAAGACCTAATCATTTGAAGGGAAGGCACAGCTAATAACCTGATATACTAATTGGACACCTCCACATATTTTTGCTGATCTTTTGTTCTATATGGACATGAATGTATGCATTTCATATTGGCTAAAGGTCATGCTACTATGTGAGGTCTGAGTTCTAGGTTGTGATTTTAGGAGTGTGTGCCAGTTAGAATCCCATCCAAAAATGTGGCAAAGAACTCTCCTCCCACATGCCAGGCCTCAGGAACATGGAGTGCACAGGGAACCTAGGACTGTGCAGGAGTGGCAAATGAACCCTTCTAATGAGATTTGCTTTAACTGATCCCTGTAAGTAAGACCCTGCAGACTGGAACAAGCTGGGGTTTGTATCTACATTCTCAGAGAGATAATTTGCCAGTCAGAGTGTCTCCAGATGAGGATATGAGCTCTGAATCAATCAACTGTGTTTACATTTTTCTTAATATGAGCAGATTTCTCTGCAAGTTGTTTCAGCTACAGGTATTATTCCTCATGTTGGGAATGACAGACCAAGCCAGAAAGCCTTTCTGAAATTCCCTGTAGTACAAACCCACCCTTCCAAAGGTGTCCTACCAACAGCATCACTCAGGTCCACCTTATGCACTTACAACTTGATTTGCTTTCATCTCTGCCCTGTTCATTTGCAGGTTTATTTCCTGTAATAATCCTTCTGAACCCACTCCTTCTTCATTGGGCAGCCAGTGAGAGAGAGTTAGAGGAGGATGAGGAGGATGATCCTATGTTTTTAGCTCTTTAAAGGAAAACAAGGTGTTAGAAATGGGCATATTGTAAGGGCAGAATAGGATATCCAGCTGTGGAAAAAGCACAGCACAATCCCTCCAGGAGGGAACAGAAAAGGGACTGCTAAGAGTGAAATCTTCAGGAGAAAAGCCCAGGGCTTAGGGAAGCTGTTCAAAACCAAGTGATGGGGGAAAGAGCACTTCTGCTTGGCATGATTCTGTGAGTGGATTTGCCTTCAGTTCTGCTGAGGCATCAAACATCAAATTCAGAAAAAGAAAAATAATATCAAACTGCCAGGGTGCAGATACAAACTCTTTATAAGATCAAGTGGAAAGATGATAATAAGACAGGCAGAGGAAAGATATGGAGAAGCCACAGAGACTTGAGGTGGTGCTTGCTGGGGCTGCAACACCGTACCTGCCTGTAGTTTAGAGTGTTTAAAGTCTGTAGCAGTACAATTATAGCAAACTAAAACTCAAAGTAACTGCTTTGGTTATGAGGAATTAGGTCAACTGCACTATTTTGACAGAACTTTAACTGAGTGGATGACCTGCATAAAAAAGAAAAGAAAAAGGACAAAATTACTGCATGGTGTTGACCACAAGATGGATTGGAACTAAAACACAGTTTCTTATGGATGAATTTTAATAACTATGAATTTATTGAAATATATGTGTAAATATGTAAGATGTACCCCCATGTGCTCCACAATACATTTGGAAATATCTGTCTGAACTTTGAAAAACACACAAAACTAAATGATTAACAGTGGTTTGAAACAAAGCTGACACTGGTAAATTAGAAGAGTAATTCACTATGTCTTAAGACTTGAATTCAATTCTTCTACAAAGAGCTAATTCACTATATGGAGAAAAGGAAGAATCACTCAGGACAGCAGTGAAGTCTGTAATAACCTGTTTTCTCTTTCTTTCCTGTCTCCAAGGTTTCACTTTTCCATGTAACCCTAAAGAGTGGACACAAAAGACAAGTATTTGTTTGAAAGGTGAGAAATAAAATATATGTCTTGACTTTAAGTGGCTCCACACAGCACTGGTTCTTGAGTTTGATTTTCTTGCCTGTCTACATACAGCCCTCTCTCAGTTTCTCTGCTCAGTGCTCAGTGTCACTTTTGCTGAAGGAAAGTGGCTGAAATGTCGCTTTAACCAAATATCTTGAGATTTTAGAGACAGGTCTGAAACTGAAAAGAGATTGATTCTCATGGGGAAAATCCTGTTGTTGGACAAGGAGATGTAAACCACAGCTGGCTTACAAAACTAGTGAGAAAACAGATTTTTTTTGTTTTTGCAAAATTGGCAAGGGGGTAGGCTAAGCTCTGGCAGGCTAAGGAATCCGGCTTTACCAGGCAAAGTGGGGCAGGGGCAAAGCAAGGGGAAATGTGAGGTCTCTGGTCTGGGGACCAGCTGTGACTGCCAACAGCAGTACCTTGTCCACACAAATACAATTTCCCAGTGGTGGAGGAGACTGGATCTCTGTGCACTCTGCAGGTACCAAAAGCTGCATTCTGCTGTGGCCAAGACATGGCCAGGTGAGTGGTGGAGTACACCAGAAATACACACCAGAGGACAGAGTGACCAGTGCTGTACCTCCTCGTGGCCCACTCCAGTTTATATTACAGCTCCTTTTCTATGCCTTGTCCACTTAAAGCAGTCATTACTCTTTTTTTATCTCCTAACAATACAGACAAATCCACCTTCTGCATTTTATATGGCTCTGTCAGTACCCTCTAATATTTTTGATTTCAAGAGCTTTTTCTGAACCTTTTAAGTCTCATGACTAGAAATCTTATTCAGATAATAATTCAGTTTTCTTTAAAAATCTTTACCTGTACATTCACTGCTGTGATCCAGGATATATCATTCTTCCATCTCCTCCAAAATCTTTCTTTAGAGTTCATTTTTTTCAGTTTTACCGATAGCCATTTTCTTCAATGGGAAGTTTTTATATGCTGGAGAATATTTTGAATGTTTTTTTCCTTTCAGATTTTGGGAAGTTTCCTTTTGTTTTTCCTTCAAAGATGGTGGATAGATTTGCCATGAGATTATTCTTAGAGAATATGTGAGAGCATGCTAACATCATCTGACACCTGTCAAACCAGCCATCCTACCCCGTGTCTCGTGCTGGAAATCGAAGCCCAGAGGTAGGTGTCCTCTGAGATAGTGGTAATTTCCAGTAAGCAGATTTAGAGAAAAATACTTTTTTTTTTTTTTCTTCTTTCAGGCTTGCCTGAAGAACTGAAAACATGCTCTCTTTATTTTTATAACTCACTGGTAGCAGTACCTCTCATCTACACTTACATACTCATACATACCTATAAATGCACATGTGCAAATAGTTATTTGCAGAAAGAAATAACTGTACTAAAACCTTTAATGATACTGAGGAAGCAGTCACCTGTTTCTCTGCTCTGGCAGTTTCAGCTGTCGAGTGAACTTGAGTTATTGTGGTGATTTATCATTACTGCTTTAAGCCATATGCTATATTCTGCACCTATATTTTATATTTATAGCTTCCTGTATTGAATACTTAAATTTTCATCTTATTTTCACAATGAAAGAATTGTTAATGTGAAAAGCACTAACCAAAATTAGGTAACGATTACTCCTTGTCTCATCCTTGATACCTATTACCTTTTATTTTCAAGTGGTTGACCAAGACTGTACCCATTTCACCTGTATTCAGAAACTTGGGCCACAGGGGTCATTAATATGAAGGGCACAAATTGTTGGTAGTTTCCCAGGGATGACTTCTGTCTTAGATGTTAAAACAATCTCAGCTGAGGCTGGAGGTCCCTGAGAAGTTTTGTTGATGATGGAGCTGCTGGAGCATGTCCCCTGCCAGCAATGCCTTCCTAGGACATTCCTCACTTCCTTTGGCTGCTCATTCTCACCTGATCCGGGCGACTGCTTTCTCTCTTGACTGCTCTGGAGGAACAGTTTCAGGGGTGGTTCTGCAAACCAGATCACCAAAATGAGCCAGGCAGAGGAGCTGAGAGGTCTGGTGGTAGCACAGCATCCTTTCAGCAGTCTGATTTTGTGGACTATGATCTGCAGAAACAGAACGGGCAGCACCTGAAAGGGGAGGACTGGGGATCAGCATCCACAAACTCTTCCCCACTGGGAAAAATGTCTTCACCACTGAAGGGAACACCAGTAACTACAGGGAGAATAAAACTAAAGTAGGAAGGTCAGGACCTTTATTAATTAATATTAACTGATCATGGTAACTGCCTTATCTGGGCCTTGGGGTCAGTTTAGGGCCATGCTTAACTTTCTGCCTTCTGTTTTACCCAGAATTGCCAATTAATTTGCACTTCCTACGCAGTAGTTACCATTCCTTCCCTCCCCTGCTTACAATACTTGTACATACAGTAGTAGTTACTCTGAGGGTTTTCTTGTCATTTCTATTGGAGGAGTGACAGTGGAGAGAAGGAGGTAAAGAGCAGATTTGATCTTTAAACTGAACTCTGCAGGTTTGGAGATGTTACAACGCTTGGTTGATGGCAGAGCCTGAAGTGCAGGACAACTCTTTGCCCCTGAAATGCCACCAGCCTTCTTTACTCCGCCTTCCAAAATAAAACACAAAATAAATAAAGCTTCCAGCACCAGTAAACTTCCCGCTGTTTGAAGTGGCAGCTGGCCAACTCATTTGGTCTGCTCTCCCCACTGGTATAAAACACTCATGAGAGGAGGGAAAAAAAGTGAGGAGGCCCCTATGATGGCATGTAAAAGAAAGCCAATTTTCTTATTTGAACAATATAGCAGGAAATCTTGGACTCAGTGTTTAAAAACAAGCTTATTCACACTTGTTCATAACTATTTTTTAATGGGCATTTATCGCTTAAAACCATGCAATTGTCCATCTGTGTGAGTAAATGTACAAAACATATTCCTCTTTGAAATTTTAGCTGGGATTCAGAAAAATAGGGAGAAAAAAAATCTGTACATAGATGGAGCAGTTTTCTGGGATTTTAGTCTCCCTCCTGGACGGCAGTGGCGCGTGTTTGGATTCCCTGGTGTTTGTGGTCGGGTTCCATGGCTGAATGCATAAATTGCACAGGCAGTGGACTGAGCTGCATTTTCAGCATGGTTTCTGCTCAGTCACTTACAGGTATTTATGATTTGGTTTTGGAAACATCCAGACTCTGCCCCACATGGTCTAGAAAATCAAAAAAAAGAAACGCCCTGCAGAAGTACTGGCTGCACATAGGATATTTTTTGAATGCTGATTTTTGTGCAGAGATTGTTGATAACAGTTAACAATTAAGAAGGATTTGATATAAGTGATGAAAACATCTACCTGGGAGGTTTGCCCAGTGTAAGCTACCTTGAGACTTGAACCCGAGTTACTGTCTGTACATTTCAGTCTGTGTTTCTGGATTTACACAGGTGAAATGTTGACCTAGAAGAATATGGAACAAACCACTACAGCTTTAAGCTGCAGAGGTTTATAAAAAAAAAAAAAAAGGCAGAAACAAAGGCAAGCAGATGGCTAAAGATGAAGGTCACATCAGATTGAGAAGTTTGTCAAAATGTGATGACATAGGTAATCTGTAAACTGTTATTGCACCTAGCTGGAGGTGCTGAAAAACATTTTGAAATTACAAAAAACACTGGAGTCACCAGCACACAGGCAGGAATGATAGCCTGGAGTGGTTCTGCTCTATGGATGAATGCCAGATGTGGAAAGCGACATATCTGGAATTAATGATATTAAACATGCTTTTCTTTTATGCTCAATAATAACTCTATTATGATTGATACAAACCGCAGACACTTTATCTAGTACAAATGGAATCGTCTGTCATTGAGTATATTAAATCATCAATTTCTGCATGATGAGGATCGTTTAGGGTAACTAATCATCTGTCTCGTTCTGAAGTCTTTAAGGCTGATCAGATAACGTTTTGAATACTGCCTGAGCAACCATGACAATCTAACCCTTCCATGTAAGGATTGAGAGGGGCCCATTATGCCGTCAAAGCCTGTGGAAATATCACAGCTCTTTCTCTACATAATACCCTGCTGTAAATAAATCACTCTCCACCGCAAACTTTATTGATCACAAGCACTTCCATGCTTGTGTCTAGTGAAGTCTCTACAGAATAAAATGCTGCTTTATATTTTGTCTTGTCAAAATATTAAACGGCTCTGTCAAGCGGAGTCAGGCTAGCAGTGATGGTGTAATTCTGCTGTAGCCCTTCTCATTCCCTCTTTCTATCTCAGCTGCCAAGCTTACAAAGCAGGATTTTTTTTATAAACTTTCCAATTATAGTCTCGTAAGATTATGAAGCCTTAAGATAAAGTGTCCTAATTTAGAGTGGTAGAGTACTGGAACCACTAGACAAGAGGCTGTTAGATAAAATATTTCTCACAAGAAAAAGATAACCTGGCTTATTTATATACACAACATTAATGGGCAATAGGAGATAGCCTGGAATATCCCTATTATTTTACCAAGTGAGATAGCAGAGAAATATTTGAATTAATTCAAGCTCAAAGTGTTTATTATTCACAGACAAAAAACATTCCTCTTATTATGAGACAAATGTACCAAAGGAGGAAACTGAGAGACTCCAGGTTAGCACAGCGCTTTGCATTTTTGTACCCTATCGTTAGTTTGTAATTCTGTAAATAAGATAATGTATCTGTAGTGATACAGAGGGGGAGGGAGGACTGCTGCTGCCTCCGACTTCAGCTCACGTTGTGTTTGTCATTGGAGGGTCTCACTTCAACACTGCTCAGCCACACAGAGCACTGCTCTTTTTTAACACCCTGTGACTCTCCGGGGGAAAAACCTGGGGTCTTGCAGAGCTTTGCTGAGAACAGCCCGGGCAGATTGTAAGGAGGTTTGGGGCTGTCCTTGGGAAGAAGCTGGAGCACTTTCAGGGCTGCTTGATGTTGTAATGGTATTCACTACCTCAGGACTGCAGAATCTTAAGCTCTGTCAAGCATTCCCATATGCTTCCCTCTCCAGGAAAGGCGAATAAGAGCCAAAAGTGGTGGCAAAAATTCTAACCTGTGCTGAAAATAAGGCTGAAACACAGAAACAGAGAGCTGACAGTGACTTCCTGACTTCTGGGCTTCTCAGGGAATCCAAGAAAATCTGGTCTCAAAATCACCATGTTTTATTCCCTTCCCTGTTTGATTTTCATGCAGGTAGAGTTTCTATTCAGGGAGCATAAATGTGGAGCTCACAACCAACCTTCTTTCCCTTGGTTGTCTTTTTTTTTTCCCTGTGACAAATCAAAATCCATATTAGGTGAGAGAACAGCAGAGAGACCATCTGCAGAGGAAGATGGGCAATTGTGAAAAGAGGTCGAGGAGAGAATAGGGAAGAAGGAGCAGCAGAGGCAGGGGTCAGCGGAAGGACAGAGGCCGTGAGTTGGAGGTGTACCCACTCATCCCACACATAAGCTCCTTTCAGTGAGGCAGCGGGGAGCGAGCTCTCTGAAAAGCACCTACCGCAAGGAAGTCCTGACTCTGCTGTGCCTTACAGATATGACTCAAACAGAGATACTCAGTCTCAAAATGAAAGCAGGCAGAGTGAAGTTACTGATGTGTCGGACACTTGACAGTGAGGGCTCCGGAGCAGGAGAGTGCGGGCTGTCCCCACGAGTGACAGACGCACCACCAGGTTTTCTGAACTGCAAAGGCAATCACCCCAAATAGTTCTGTGGTGTGATTATGATCAAGGAAATTTACTTTTTAAATTATGCTAGCCAAAAAGTATTCCAATGACCTAAAGTGGACATAGGCAATCTCTGAGCCGAGTAACTGCAGGAGTATTTATTTAGAAGTCCTAAAATGGTCTGGCCACTCTCCCTCCTCCTCAGTCCTCCTGATCTATGAATTGTTCCCCTCCAAAGATTTAAAGATTCCCTAACAAGACTTCAACAACTTGATCTTCTCCTTCTTTATTACTTTTAGTGTTGTCCAATTAGGGGAAAAGTAAGGAGCCTCTTACATCAGCAATGACAATAGTTACTGACAGGAACACAGGCTGTGAAGAAGCAGTTTTTTTAGTCAAAACCTTCATTAAGTCTCTTTGAATAATAAAAATTTGTAAAATTAATTTTTTTATGGAAAGCTTGCAAAACACAGAAAGCTGTGAAATTCAGTGATTACTGCATTAGTAATTACTATTGCTCTGAGCTAAAGAGAAAGTGAAAGGCATCAGTAATTGAATACTCTGTCCACTTCCAGTGCTTTATCATCTGAGGAAATAGTATTTTTCAATTGTAAGTGAATCACTAGATTGCTCTTCCCCAAACTTTGTGTGTTCATGTTTCATCTACGTTCTCAAGAAATCACGATTACCTGGAATACCATTGCTTGCTTCCTTTGGTTTCTTTATGCAATTTCAACAAATTTCAGTCTACCATCCAACTTTTCTTTTGAGATTGATTTCCAAAGGAATGGACTTTAAAAATAAAAATGGCTTGTGTTATGGAAGTGTGTAAATACATCCAAAACTAACATACTGGTTTATCTGTTTGCAGATGTTCTAGAATAGTTCTAGGTCATAGTTAAAAATGCATAGCAAAGAACCTGAAAAGAAAGTAAGAGCAGTGTTCTCATTATTTAAAATGATGATTTTTATAAGTATTAAAAAGTCCAGCAATGAGCAGCAGTTTGCATGAAATGCGATAGAACCTTTTCGTTATGCAAATAGAGTTAATGGAATTAAGAAAATGCACTGTGACTGTCTTCAAGTTAGAACTAAGCTGAAGAACTCAGAAAGAATGGATAAAAAAAAGAAAAAGGTATTACTCAGAAAACGTAACTATTAGTGACAAGTCAGTCTATAATAACACCAGACTCTGGTGTCAAAGAACTGCTTTTCGTGGCTGAACAACTCCAGAATCAAACACCTTCTTTACTTAAAACATACTTCCATGAGGTAGTTTGCTGTCCTTTAACTTTCATTACTTTTGTGGGCATATTTAGTAGGAGGAAGAAAGGAGGGAGGGGATGGGAGAGACAGGACAGATCCCCCAAGAGTGGTGTGGTTTGGTCAAAAGCTCCAGACCTTGAAAATCTTTGCATACTAACATCTGAAACAGGTGGTCCTGGGCTCATTTTGTGAGCATAAGTTTTTGTGTGTCGACCTTAAGGTCCTGAGCCTTCTCAGATGCGTAGCCAGGAGGGATCTGTCTGACTGTGTGATTTTTTTTATCTTTCAGCTGAATCACAGGTCTTAATGCAAAATGCACTCAGGGACAGCAGAGGGAATTGTGACACTCCCTATAGGACTTTTCCACTATAAACCAATAAATGGATGACACTGATCTGTGTAGTTTTTTCATCTGTGATTGCTAAAATGTGGATAAAGTCTTCATTTTAATATTTAATAGTAATAATCTCCATTTAATCAGCAATACAAGCATAATTTATTGGAAACCGTGTAGACTGTTGTGAGTGGAGATTTTCTGTGCCAGTTATTAAGGGCAGGGAATAGGGCAGGCACATAAGAAAAGAAAATAAAATTCCCATCAATGGAGTGCAGAAAGCTGGAGATGTAAAGAGAAAAGGGAAGATGCAAATAGCAATAGTGGGTGAAAGCACGGGTATTGCTTCACATTTAATGACTGACTGCGTTAAGGACCCCAGTCGTCTCCTCTGGCCAATCATTAACTGCTTGGAAATGTCCTCCCATTAGCTCTTATTGTTAACAACAAGTTACTAATACATATTTAACAGTATTCATTATTTTTTGAACTGCCTCATAACAGCCTCAGCGAGAGAGCATGAGCACATGGAGACAGCATCCCCCAAGCTCAGAGAGCCAGGAGAGAGCGACAGCAGAGCTCCATTTTCCCCAGAGCAGCCCTGCCCTGCCTGTGTGTGAGCCCACAGCCCTGCTCAAACAGGCCCAGCCTGGGCTTTGTTAGAGGAGCCCTCTTTAAGTGTGTATGACCAGGCTGATGCAGCACAAGCCTGGTTTTTGAAACATGAGGAGTGCAGATTTAAAGTGGTGTTGAGCATAAAAACTCACTTTTTTTTTTGTTTGTTTGGGTTTTTTTTGTTCTAACAACCGTAGATAATTATGTTGCAAGTAAACATCCATGAAGATTTTGTTTCTTGCAGCTGGGGTTTTTAAAACTTTTTCTTCCAAACTCTGTCCTTTCAGTTGGTCTGTATCATGTTTTTGAAAACAGTTGGGATTTAGAAAAACAACTAAACTACTGGTGTGATATTAAAATGCATTATTTTGAACATAGACAGTAATGAGAGTAAAAGTTATGATACCTCAAAATTCTATTAACTCATTTCCAGCTGGATAAACAGACTAACTTGTAGGGAGTAAGTGGCCATGAGGCTGAAGGCCTGCCCTAATGGTACGTGTGTCTCACATTGACTCAAAAGATCCCTAGGCAGAATTTGTTATCTGAGGAAGTGAAAGTAGACAATTTATTGCAGTTAGATCCTCAAAAACAGATTCACAATTATCAAATAACAGAATCTGTTAGTTCTGCTGCCTTCAGTAACAGAACAGATCTCCATGGAAATAGGATTACAGGAGAAACCATATTAGATTAGGGTTCATCTGGCTCAATTTCCTGTCTCTGACAATAGCCAGTACTTCAGAGGAGGGTGGCACAAACAGAGTATTAAATATACATAATTTTTTAGTCTAAATAGATAGAATCTGACTGTAAAATCATTCTGTCTTTCTCCTGCTCTTTACTTCTTCCTTTCACTTTCCTCTTACATTTCTTTGGCCCTTTGTCTCCTATAGTGTGATGCTTTCTACATTTTGGGCTTTACTGGGAAAATTGTTGAATATTTGAACTATCTCTCAGTCATATGACACTGTTAAATGGTGTCTGGAGTAGAAAAACTTGGCACAGTGTATTTTTTGAGGCTTGAGCTTTGTTTACTCACTCGGCGTGCTGTTGTGGCTACAATACCAACATGCACACATGTAGTATTGCTATATTAGGTCTGTGGACTAGTAACTCATAAAATCCCACTAAAAATTCCTCTACATTTAAAGAGTCAATAATCTTACATTGAATGAAATCCAGGACAGACAAATAATGCTGAACCAATTTCCTGAACACAGCATCTAGTGCTACCGGATAACCCATATCTCAAAACTTCCCTCAAAGTCCCTTTCACATCTGGGCCCTGTTGTTTGGTAGTGACTGATGGTTGTAAACTAATCAGTGTGAGGTGCCAGTGAGGAGGTCAGAAATCTGCTACAGATACTGTTTGCATTGCCAAGATCTGCTTGCCCCAACTTTGGATCACAAGTTATGCTGGAAACCAATAGTCCCACTGTTCCCACAGCTCCAGGCATACCTCCTCCCCAAGGAACAAAAGGTAGTATTTGTGGTTTTTAACATAATTATTTTTCTTCAGTGGAAAACCCAAGTGAAACAGACTGTGGCTGGATGTGTAGGTACTTAAGATACACAAAAATGTTCTCACTTTTGGGCACTCTTTGAGACCCTTTTCTCTGGGGTATTTTGGTTTTTATGGGCTGGGTGCAGAAGGTTTTTTTTTTTTATTGTAGACTCCTTTAGCAAGCATTTGACCCAAAGCATATGGAAGAACTGCCCTTGTGTTTGCATTGAGACCTCATTGATCAGTAGTTTAACAAAGAACAAAGAGACCATGGTGCACACACTGGGAGCTGTGGTACCACTTGCCCGAGCAGCACACTGGTTAATTGTACGCAGCAGGACATCTCATGTGCTGCCAAAAGATGTTGGAGTAGCTATGAAATAGTAACTTGAAGGGTTAGTAACAAATCAGTATTACCTTCTGGGCTTACGCTGAGGAGAAAGGGCAGCTCCTTATGGATTTTGTTTTGTTCTCCCTAAATAAAACCTCTAGATCCAACAGGGTGATGTTTTGTCTTACCACTGCATCTGTTTCTTTCTTGGTAAATAATATTTTAATTCCATGTGTAGCTAATGTTTTAAAGATAAGTCATTAAAGAAACAAATTTTAATTCTAGATTTCCACAGACTTATTAGGATTATAATGAATTAAAACATAATGAAAAACAGCCTGATTAAGGTTATTAAGAGGTTATATCTTCTTTAAGCCATACCTCTGTTGAAAGAGGCTCACGAGAGGAGGAGTGTCTGTCAGCTGAGATGTCTGCAGTTTGATTAAAAGCGTGAAAAAAAGGCACAGATACTTCCCCACCTGGAAGGATAAGACAAAGATTAACTGTCACTGAATATGCCCAAAAATCCTCCTTGTGTCTTCTGTGACACTTTGTTTAAAAATGTCTAGTTCATTTTTAATGTCCAGCTACACATGAAATAGGGAGAAATTACAGTGATTTCTTCAGATGTTTGAATATTAGCAAATATTTGGAATAAAAGCTATTAACACATCAGGAATGAGAGGTTTTTAAACTGGAAAACAGGAAGCTGGTTATTGTCGGATAGATTTTTTCAGGATCCTTATATTGTGCTGAAGCAATGGGAAATTAGTAAAAATCCAGTAAACCAACCATTCTGCTGTGCATGCAGAAAGCTAAAATTCCTTATCAAACCTCATGATATCTCATCCATTTATTAGAGCTCACCAAATAAACTAACAGTTACATCAGTCCTGCAGCTGTTTTCAGGAGGCCACAGCTCCCTGAACCTGAAACTTTGACTGCTGACAACAAGTTGCTTGAAGCAGAAATGTTATTGAGAAGCCACCTTCCCTGTGGCATCCCTGCTCCTGCTGCCACCTCCAGCTTGGTGCCTCCATCTGCCCGGCTGTTCCGTGGGGCAGCAGTGCCAGCAGGCTCTGTCCATGAGGTGCAGGATGCTGCTGAGCTTCCCATCAAACACCCTGTGCTGCAGGGGCTCTTCCCTCCAAGTGCTGCAGACAGCCCTGACTGTGAGTTTGACAGGCGTGCACTTGCCTACCTTTATAATGAAGATGCTGTTGGCAGACCCTCCACGGGTTGGGTAAGGTGATTCCTTTAGCCAGAGATTTGCAAGATTTTGCACAAAAGCCTTCTCAGCTTTTTCAGCATTTTTTTCAGATGATGCCACAATGCAGCCATTGCCAATATTCATCTTCGGGAAAGGTTCCTGAAATATTTTCAGCCTCTGACTCTTCTTTCTGCACTTATAAATATCCTTGATGAAGTACTAGAAGAACTAGATATTTACTGGACCCCCATACACTGCCAAATCTACCTTCCTCTTTTTACATTTCCTTATCTAATTTTGTATTTCCTACTGTAGGCCACCAATTGCAGGAGTTGCATGTTGTGAGATACAGATACCATGCATTCCCTCGGGGGACAGAGTACAAAAGTAAGTTGCTTACTTTTTTTTACTCCATTTTTGAACTATTTTCTTCTGTAAATAATCACTATTGTAGCAGTTCACTCTTTCCCTTTGTAGCTGTGCCCGATGTTTACTGAAGCTGAAATGCAAACACAGTATTCATACCTCTTCCTAAAGTCTTCATGCATTCATCCCAGTATCCCAGCACTTAGTTGGATTAGAATATCAGACCATGTTTCAAAGTGTTTTTAATGCTGATTTTTCAGTGTATTTCCAAACAAGCTAACTACCTTTTACCCACATTAATGTAAGATGTGGAGGCAGGAGACAGAGAAGCTGCCATAGCAGAAGAGCTGACCAGTGCTTGTGACTTAAGTGCAATATCTTATACCTTATGCACTGTAGGTAAAGCATTCATGGTTGTGCTTGGCCAGTTGTGCAACATCTTATCTGAAGGAGAAAAATTACCTTCTGACTCCCACAGGGTATCGTTTTCTGCCCTAATGCATGAGAAAGCTCCACTGCTATTTGCTTAAAGAAATAATTTTTTTCTTCCAATCTTCTACTTTAGTCAATTGGAATTAAGTATTTTCTGGAGTGCCCAGCAGCTGAAGGGTGCACATTTACCTGGCCTTGGATCTGGCACTGTCAGTGCATTCTGTGTAATTGCTGTGCCTTATTTTGTTTATGAAAATGTTGTTTGCTTTTATCTACCAAGGGTGGCATCCAGGAATGCTACATTTATGCTTTAAACACCAAAAAGACTTAGAAATGCCAAATATGAGAGTGGGCTTTGTTGTAAGCACGACAGTAGCAAGTTAAAAAACTTCTTCATCTTTAGCCCTCAATAGTGGCCTGCTGCTCTAGCTATGGGAAAGGCTGTGCAGGGGTAGGGAGCCGTGATGTTCCAGCTGTGCTCCTGTAACTCGGATATTTGCAGCTGAGATAACCAGTCCTCTCAGCTATTCTGTGCTGAAGGAAAAACACTCAGCATAGCTGCTGTCCAGGCACCATGACTGACTGCTATGGACTGATCACATAACATCTTTTTTTTAGCAGCATTATTCACATGAATTACTAACTTCAGCCATGAAGCCGTGCAGTAGATTGCAGAAGTCTGTTATCTCACGTAATAAATTAGGTTTAGTAAACCAAGCCTTAAAATAACTGTCTCATTTGAAACTCAGTCTTAGGTTTTCAGGTCATATTTTTTTACAAATTAACCTGAAAACACTTCTGGCATGAGTAATGTTGAGAATGATGTACATTTCCCTTGCTATGGGCTAAATCTTCCATCCTGCCAACTGTGCCTGTGAGGGATGGGAATGCAGACATGGAGCAGCAATGCCTTGCACCCACAGCTCCCAGCCTGGTGTCTGTGTGCACTGCAAGGCTTGGTGCTGGTAGAGGGGGTACACGCTCTCATGGAGCTTCCCAGGTGTTTTGTCTCTTCATCTCCCCTCTGCTGAGTGCAGGGTGAAGATACAGACACTCCCTTGATCCTCCACATCTTTGAAGTGATGCAAATCTGGAGTGTAACTAAGCTGCCTTTTTTTCTTCCAGCTGATGGTTTTGCTCTGAATGCATCAGTCCAGGGACATCTGTAGAGGAGGATGAAGGCAGGGACTTGAGTACATCTGAAGCTGCTGGCTCCAAGTGGCCTTTGGGTCCACAGAGCCAGAACAGCACATTCATGGTAGATCCTGGATTACAGAGTTCTGTTTTACAGACAGAAACAAACACAAAGCATTTTAGAGAGTGTTAGAGACAGAGTGCCACTAAAAAGCTCTCCACGTGCAGTTGAGTTAGCATACTTAGTGTCATACCATTATGCTTCTTGTTAAGAATATTTTAAAGCCTGAAGGACTCAGCACTTCTTCCTCACATAGTGAAGCACTCAGAAGAAAAATGGTGAAATATTGTGTTTAGTTTGAGGCCAAAATTCCTTAATTCCAATATCAAAGGATCAGATACCCCCTTCAGTGTTCATTTTGTCATACTGCTTGTGCAGAATATATTTGCCCAGGCTACCAACAAGGTAATCTCTTTGGGTTTTGGTTTGCATTTTATTAAGACCCGAATCAAGACCATTAGCTTACTTTACTCAGGCCAGCAAGGACAGCTGCCTTCATAATTGTACTGGTTGATAAAACATATGAGACTTGGAGCAGTATTAAAGAAAAAAGTGCTTGAGACAAAACACTTTTTGAGAAAAGTGTTAAATGCAGTCACTGTTGATAAAATTGCAAATGCAATCTGATTTTGTTGGCTTTGGGAATGTTTCTAGAAAAGCCAACTCAGTATCTCTTCCTAACCTAAAATTAGGACTGGAATGATAATATGATTTTCCTGTTATATAATAGTGACATAATAGTGTGACAGAAAGTGACATAGACACATAAAGAAAGCCCATTTTTTCTCTGATCTACCAGAACGTGTTAAGTCAACCAACAATTTTATTAAATTTCTGAAAAGAAATCTCCTTGGAAAATAATGCCAGTTATAGCCACAAGAGAAAGACAGAAGGGTCTAGAAAATGTTCAAGTAAAGGAGAATAATGGAAAAAAAAGGCATTTTGAACATATAGAGGGTTAATGTGTATACATGTGGGTGGATTTTCAGACTTCATAGCAGAAATTGGTCTATTTTTCCTGTAATTTAGTTAAGGAAAATGCATGTGATATTTGTAAGCAGAGAAAAAAAAAAGAGAGTAAAGAAAACTCAAATATTTCAGAAAATTCAAGATCAAGAAAAAGCAAGGAAACTGATAAAATTTAACAAATTTAGCTGAATGGTCAGGATAATGGTTCAGTGTTGACAAATGTAACATAAGAAGGAATAATTTGAGCTATCCAAATACATCATTATTGTCACTCATGAGGAGACTTCTACTGGATGGTTCAATGAAAGTCTCTGCCCTGTATAGAGTAAGGGTCAAAGAAGCAAGCAAACTGTTAGGATACAAAAGGATTGGGAGAGAAATAATGCTCAAAATCTTATAATGTCATTAAATAAATCAGTGGTATGCCCTGACCTGGAGTACTATATTCAGTTGTGGTTATCCTGCCTTGAAAAGAATGTATCATAAATAGATGAAGTATAGAGATGGGCAGTGTAATTGATTAGAAGCATGAAAAGCCCTTCATTTCAAGACAAATTTAAAAGTTTAATTTTTTTTTAAATGAGAGTGAAGGTGAACTATATGGGCCACTAATAATAATGGGTACACAGTGTAGAAGAGGTTATTTATTTAGGAAGACAAGTTAAGAAGTGGTGCAATGAAGCTAGTAATTATTGCAATACATAATTTTTCTCTGGAGCTCAGTGCAACTTGGTGGCCAAGACTTCAGCTGAATGCAGACTTCAGTTAGCTATGTATTTAAATACATCACCTACACTGCAGTCCACAAGATTTAAACATTTTTTTGAGTTACAGACTACCCTAGGGGCAAGCATTAGCCAAATTATAAAAAGAGTTAAGAAGAAACCTTTCCTATGGGCAGGTTGTTTCATAAATGCTTACTGCAGGGTTTCTGACACCTCTTCCTGAAACACATCTGGTCCAGGCCACTGACAGAGAGCATATCTGAGGAGATGGACCACTGCTCTGATCCAGTGTGTCAATTCCTATGTTGAATCAATGATACACAGATGAAAGGTTCGATATCCTATTATCAGTCTCTTGAACCATCAAATTCTCCTCCTCTTCCCCATTCAGCTATTGATTAAATTAAATGCAGCAAGGTAAATGGGGACAGGAAAGAAATTCCTTATCTTAGCAGAGCTCTTTGTCTCTGTGCTTTAGTCTGCATTATAAGGAGATGGTAACCCCAAATTACTGAGCAATCTGTATACTAGATTTTTTTCACAGCAGCCTTTCTACACAAGGATCCCACTATTTGGTTATTATTTTTAAGGCCATTAAAATTTTTGTTATTTTTAGATATGTAAATATGCATTTTCTGTTCATTACATGCTGTAGTTCTGGAGCAAAAAAGAGGTACAAAGAGACTGTGAAGGACAAACCCCCACCATTCATCTGTATACATGTGCCATGCTGACTGCTGTATGTTTTGGAAAGATCCTCTGTAGATTCACCAATCTAAAGAAATAATGAGCTTAAAGCAGTGGAACCTCTGAAAACAGTTGGCAGTTAGATAATGATGGATATGCTACAGAATCCAGATATCTTGGTGGTGGAGGATGAATGATGCATATAATGAAAAGAAGGCCGAAGCTGATCACCTTCCCTGTTAGTACAAACACGTAAAATGCAATTCACTGTGATGATGGTGGTGGTGCATTGCATAATAAATTATGTGTCTGGATCATACAGGCAATATTTTATGATAGAAAAGTTTAATAGAAAATGTATGCAAATGAGTGTAACTTGCCAAATTATGCTTTTTGACTCGAGTGTAAGAGGAGAAAATAATTTCTTCTCCAGCACATTTGCAAGTTGAGCTGAAAAACGTCTGTGAGTTCCACTTTCCAATTTCACTCACATTTTCAGACATAGAGGGATAATAGATTAGTTAAGAGCTGTGTTTTATTGCTGTAAAACTGCTCAACATTGTGCAAAATTTTTGAAAGTGCTATGAGTGAAAGTTAGTGGTGAGGAAAACGCAGTGGAAATGCTGATTAATAGAGGAGCAGGACCCAGCCGAACCCTGCTCCAAAATTTCCAGGGCTTTGCATGGGCTCAAAATTAACCTGAGGGGGCTATAAATGAAGATTGTCCTAGCAGAGAAGGTTTAATAAGCACAGAGCCCCAGTGGGGGGAAAGAAACCCCAGGCAGTTAAACAAAATGCTGGACAGCAAGACACTGGTGAGAGACAGGAATGCTCTTGTGTTTCCCACAGTTCACAGGGATGTTACAGGAGAGGTGCAGCCAGGCTTTAACAACGCTCTTGGGCACATGGTGGCATTCCTGGGGCTGTCCTGTGCAGGACCAGGAGCAGGACTTTGATAATCCTTGTTGGGTCTCTTCCAGCTCATGGCTGGACTCTTCTTAAGGACCTTCTCTTCTTAAGATGTATATGAGAGTTTTGAGACATGTTGTTCAGACAGGAATGTCATTATTTACCCAGGTTTAACTACTAATTAAAAAGGGAGTGGGATATTTTGGTGAGAGTACAGGATTGGGTTGGGGTTTTATTTTCCATGGTGTTGGCTACACTTTGAGTGAATACATAGTGTTTGGATTTCATTAATAATTTGAGTGAAATATACTTTATTTTTTATGCTTATGTATAAAAAAAGGTATATGTATATACACAAAAAAATCTATCTGTGAGGAACTTTAAAAAAAGTTTTAAAAATTATTTTAATATTCCAACAAAAAATTGTGATTTACTATAGGAAAGTAAAATTCAATAAGATTTTCTAAAATAAATTCTAAGTAAAATTTACACATCATAGACAGCCAAAATACTGATTAAAAGTACCACATTGACACTTTGAAACATAGCAGCTTAAATCATTGTTTTGTTTTGACATTTTGACGCAAAAAGTAGATATTTTCGTGTGACATTTCCAAAGCAAGTTGGGACTATTTTGGTAACTGTCCTGCAGAAATGTTTTATGATTCAACAAGCAAATGTCAAACTTTTAGAATTCCCATGCAACATAAATTCCATTGGCTGATCAGCTCTTATTCATGCCCTTTGAAGAAGAGTTGAGCCTATCAGCATAATAGAAATCTGTATTTCCACGCAAGAAGTTTCAGTTCAAATTTGAATTCTAGCAGTCTCACATAATTATCCTTTTTGGCAAATTCTGTTGATAAACAGTGGGTGTAATATTTTGTCACTTTGAGATTTTTTGAGGTAACAGCAAATCAGAGGGGAAAAGCATAAAAATCGTATTTCAAGGGGATTTTAGGAAATTGTTTCATTAGCTGAAACTGAAGTAATTGTCTTTATTTAGTCAAACAGTGTACTGCCCTCACCTAGACACAAGGTAAATCCATCATCACAAAATGATTTTATCTTTGTCTCAGTAGAGCATCATTCATTTCTGGCCAGTGGGTAGGTGTCCCACATGTGGAAGATGTCTAAGGCTCTCTTGTTTAAATGCCAAAGCTGAAGCACTGGTTTTCTAGAACAGCACATAGGTCATATTCAACAGCTATAAACAACAGAAAAGCACCATGTTTTTGCAGAAAGGATGGGTTGCCCACCTGGAAATCTTCTGAGGTAGATTTGGGTAATAAAGCAACCTATACCTTTAAGGATGTGAACAGAGCAGAACATGCTGCTTAATGCTGGGATCTCCCAGGGTTGGGTCAGGAGTTAGAATTTGGTTCTAGTAAAGACAAGGACCCATGAGAAACTGGACTCTGAATCCTCAGCCATTAGCAATTGAGAGAATTGAAACCTGAGAAGGAATTTGATTGTCTAAACTGAGTCACCCTGACACAGATTTCTGGGTTTCATTCATTTCTTCTGTACAGTTACCTAAATTCATATAAATGAATGGAAAAAAAAAATCTTAGTATGAATGTTTATTTGTCAAAGAGAAGCAAAAATAGGCCATTTTCTCCTGTTTTATTTTCAGATATTCTCACCAGAGCTTGAATTTTTTTTGTACCTAGATCCACAATATGTTTATTAAAAGAAAAGATAGGAAACATGAGAGAACAACAACTCTATTAGAAATCCCTTAGTAACATGAAAAGCAGTACCACTGTGCTCTGCTGAAATGGTTAATAGGAAAGGAAAAAAAAAATTAGACCCTTTATTCTAGAGAGCATGCATTTATGCAAAGAGAATGTTTAGCTGGGGGTGAAGAGATGAGGACTTGGCCAGTTATGAACTTGTAGAATAATCATGGGAAAAATGATGAGGTGTTCATAGTGGTATAGTAATGACATACATAAAGCAAATGTGTTATGATTAGATCAAATTGCAAAGAGAAATGAGTAAATGTTGAGAACAATGCCGTGTTCAATGTGTAAACAACACATCTCTCTCCTTAGCTGGGGTTGTTACAAGCAAGCAAGAGTTAAAAATACAAGAGCAATTTTTAGAGGCAACCTCATGACTGGCAATCAGTGCTAATAAGATTCTTTTCCTCTTGCAAGATTCACAGAAAGCCCTCAATCCATGCCGAGCACATTCAAAGGCGAGGGACTAAGCGCTCCCCTTACAGGTTCATTATCATTCGCAGGTTATCCCAAGCCAAGTGAATCAGGAAAGCAAATGAATTAGTGAGAATTAAGGAGCCTCTGTGGTCTGAACCCTCTCCAAATCTCAGCTAAGATGAAAGGTAGACGCTGATGTCTTGTGTCCCAGGGTTTTCAGAATTGGAGCCCCAGTGCCGAGCCGCTTCCTCCAGAGCCTTGCAGAAATGTGCAGGCAGTTAATGTTGCCTAACGTCTCCTGACCGTGGGTTCAACCATGTGGGAAAAGTTTTACGAGGCTGCAAAAACCAAACCCCCTTTCACTCACAATTAATTACAGGAGAGTTGTTATAGCACCTCGCTGTCAATGAGTACAGCGAAAGCGCACATTCCTCTCATCTCTCTCAGTAATAATCAAAGATACTCAGGTAATGTCTTAGTGTGCAATAATATCAAATGGGGTAGTTAAAAGGAAGCTCTAAAGCATGTTGAACAACTAACAGGACTATTTCATTGGAAGCAATACCTTAAATGATGGGATTTGTACAGGATGTGAATTGAGATCTCCAGTGTTTACCTTCCCTATTTTCATCTGTGTGAAACGAGACACCACCTGACAATCTTTTAATCATATACTTGTTTTTAGTTGTTGTGATACACTGATCTTCTGAGGGAAGCTAAGGCCTTAAAGTACAATGGATTGCTAAGATTTGAAAGGAAAGCAGTTTGTTTTCATTAAATACTTGTTACTGCTAATTATATTTGATCATTATAAATAATACAGTTTAATTAAAGAAGCATGTCACCTAGAAAAAATATTTGTTTTCCAAAGGATAACAGTATATCTTTGCACTTGCAGGTAGGGGGTGGAAATACCAAGTGAAAAATGTGCAGATGTTTTTGTTTGTATGTCTGTGTATGTTTGCACCTGGGTATAAACAAAACAGTATTGGTTTGGGGAGACTAGATGTTTGGTAGAAAAAATGAATCTATTCAAAAGAATTTTTCCAATTCTGATAATGAAATTATATTTAAAGAGCTATGTTGTATCGTATCAGATGATATCTTTATGTGCGTTTAAAATTATTTAGTATAAGTAATTATCTACAATAAAATAACATTTGGCAAATGACATTAACCAGTGTTTTCACAGCCTGGATTTGTATCAATGTTCTCATCAGATATATTTCTCTGCCATGATTTTTAATGTCATCTGTTTCATGAATGTGAAGAGTTCAGTACGAAATGACATGTTTGTCATAATAAATGTATGGGTTTAATTTTATTTTTTTTTGCAAATTATATTTTTTCAAGGTTAGTTTCAAGGAAATTAATAGAAAATGAAGGCTAATAACTCTGCATGTAACTGAAGTCTTGAATTCATGTACCAATGTACATAATTGTTCCTTTAAACAATCATGTTGGAAAATTTTCTAGTTTTTACTTCCCCTCTTCATATAATTCCTGACTCATGACCTCCTATCTACTAGTCAGGCTTGATGTGCATGACTGTATCTCATTTATAAAAATCATGATCTTTACAGAGAGATCGATTAAAATATTATGGTTCTTTTAAAATCAGAATGCATATCAAACGAAGCCTCACTTGTAAAATAGAGAAAAAGCCCCGGCTTTTGCAGTCTCCTCAGTGTGAATAAGATGTTGTAAAAATTGCTTAATATTCAAAGACAGTTAATCATTAAAGAGGCAAATATGTTAATATGGTTTTATCACAATTGAAAATGCTGTTAGTGGTTCTATGGATGACACTGTTCTATACACACTACATTTAACACAGTTAACAAAATGAGTCCCTGTCCTGAAATTTTTGGGTTTTCTCGAAAATCACCCCCTCTAAAATAAAAAACTAATACAATTTAAAGAACTGTTTTCTTTTTGGTATGCCCTCTAGTTTGTATAAAAAAGTATTTTAGAAATTACAGAATATTTTAATCCCTTTCCTTTTTTTTTCCCATAAAATTGCTGAATGGAAAAAAAAACCCAACATTTTTTAAACCGAGGATGAAAATATCCAGGGGCTTCAACAGTGGACAATTTCTTTCCCTTGTACTTGTAATTCAATCTTTTTTTTGGGGGGGTGGAGGAGAAGGACGGTGTTAGCAATCCTGGCCATTATAATGCTTGCAAAGAAAATGCTCTAAGACTTAAAGGAAAGATAAAGGTGAACTGCAGGATAATGTTAAATTCAACAAATCTCACTCTTAATTCCTTAACACTGCAACGTTGTTCATTTCAGAGTATCTTTTTTATTTTCACCAAGCCCTGTGCATTTGTACATTGAATTCGTACATTTTTCTGTTTTTTAAATTAGATGAAAGAAACATTTCAATTGATATAATTCTACCACTCTGTTCCAAACCTCTGTATCATGAGAGGGTTTTATTAATTGCATTTTTTAATACTGCTTTTGTTTTAAATCAGTTTCCTCTAGGTTGGCTTATGTATCACTTTTAGTAAATTCTATTTATGTTATCCAAAGAATTAAAGATAGCAGATGCAGGTAAAATCCTTTTGAAAAAGCCTTGAGCATAGGACTGAAGGAAAAAAAAAAATACCCAAACCAAAAAAGAAAACAAATAGGACAATCTCCCAGCCAGTATCAGCCTAGAAAGAAGCGAAGCACACACAATACCCTCAAGTGTGTGCGTGTGTGTGTGAGAAGAGCTTCATAATCCCAATATTATTTAAAATGGTGTGGATCTGCGGCAGCCTGCAGCAACAGCAGCTTCAGCCAGCGCTGCGCCAGCCAGGCAGCGGGCCCTGCCCTTGTGCTGGCCACAAATGACCAGTGAAATCCCAGAGGCACTCTTGAATTTCTGCATTCTCATTTCATCAGCTGCGAAATATCTGTCACTCACGTCCCACACTGGGCAAAGTGACACCTGCCAGTCTCAAGAACAAGGACAAATTAATGTTCCTCCACCAACTGTGTCAGAAATGAGTGGCGAGCGGCAGCGCGAGCAATCAACAGCTCGAGTACATTGTTAAAGTTTGCAATGCTTTGCTGGGGGATCCTTTCAGACAAGGTAATTTGCAGCAGCTGTTGTCGGTTTGTGCTGTTATTGAACATGTGTTCTGCTGATTTCCCTCCTAATGAATCTTTTTAAAATATTTGCAAAATAGGTGCAAAACTGCATTGCTGAGGTTTCACGAAACTGCTAAACAAGGTGGCTCGCTTTAAACAATGCTTGGGAGACAGTGCAGCAGCTGCCAGACAAATGTATAAGCCAGGCACTCACCTTATCCACTCCACCTTCCTAGAAATCACTCAGAAATATTTTGGATAGTAGGTATAAAATCTTCAAAAAACCCAAAACAACAGAAACCATTTCTGATGTCTGTCATCATGTCACATCATGTTATGCGATATTATATCTGCTTGTGATGAGATGCAACATGACAGGATGTAATGCAATGTAACATATAAAAAAATGTAAATAATCCACTTTTGGGGATTAGATATCTGCTGTCAATTCCTATAGCAGGCACCTGAACTGAATTTATTGAGGCGGATGGGAGCTCAGCAAACACCAAACTGTGCAATGGTGTTTGCAAACCAGCACACATCACAGTTCACTGCCTCTCCCAATTACTTTTGGATAGTTTGGCTCTTGTATGACTGTATTACGATGTTAAATAGAAGTTCTTGTGGTGAACAGTCTTGTGACTCAATAATTTCGTTAATTATCACTGCCTACAGCAATCACTCCAGTGATGATTCGCCATGAGTTGCTGTTTGTACATTTTAAAAAATGCTTGTTGGAAATAGCTGTAGTGTTTTTCACAGTAAAACACACAGCGTGAACAGAAAATCATGTAGTATTTAGGACATAACTGGGGGGAAAAAACAGTGCTCTGGGCCAAATAAGAGACTGCTCAGGACAGTGTAACCTCTTGAGGTCTTCCCTTCCTGAGGCTGGAGACCTTCCTCCCTTTGGTGGCACAGCTGTATCTCCCTGTAAGTTACTGATCAAAAAGCACCTACATTTTAGGATTGGACAGGCTCTGCACCCTTTTATCACAGTGGCAGCTCACCAGGGCTTTCTGCCAGTTCTGGAGGAGCGGGCTTGGGCACGGAGCAGGCTTGGGCACAGGGCAAGGCTCTGAACAGGCTGTGCCCATGGGTGCCTGAGGAGCCAGAGGGCTGTGCCATGGAGAGTGGGCATTTGAAATGTTGGTGAATGTAGCCTGAATGCTCTGGGGTGTTCTGTAACAATGGGGAGATGGCTTTTGAACTATTGCATAGGTTACTGATGATGTGGGGAAATTAAAAGACCTAGATTTGCCTTCACATAGCAATGGATTGGAAAAAGGGCTTATCACCAGCAGTGGGAGGAATGCGGAGGGAAGCACCCCAGTCCCCTGATCTTCTCCCAACATAGCCCAAATCTCTCTTTGCCTCTGCCCCTGCCTTCCTACTGACTCACTGTGGCAGCTGATTCCAGCCCAGAATTCACCTATTTGTGTGTCCAGTGGCAAAAAATATCCAAGCCATTGTATTTCATCAGTAATTAAGTGCTAATGGATGTTTTAGAATTTGCTTTTAATTTTCTTTCAACAGAAGACAAAATGCCATGTTGTCTGAAGCCTTGACTGCACCACAGGCACTCTGCAAAAATATCTTCTTACAGCTACAAGGGCTTCACCCCCACTATGTTTGACTGTGTTGGGATTGCGAGCAGAGGTGAGTGGACAGCATTTTAAGTACTGTGTTTATTCAATGTTTTCTAAGCAGGGTTAGGTAATATGATATTTACAAAGCCCCATTCTCTGTATCCTCAAAGGTTGCCCATCTTGGTAGCAGCAATGCCACTGAACTGGAATTAGCAGCAGTGAGGGGTGGTTGTAAATTTTGCCTCATGGAGACAAGGCTTACGAGGTAAGCAGGCAGACCCCCAGCTGCAACTGCGTGCCTGGGAATGGAACCTTTTATTTGCTGTCATAGTGATGACTTTTAATTGTCCCAATAAACAAGCTTTTAAAAAGCTTCTAAAATGTTCTCTAATAACACACTTTGGTCTTTAGCCATAGAAATGCAGAAATAATTAGAAGTGCCATTGTGTACAGTGCCTTCTGGACTGGGCTGAAGGTGAAGGAGAAAGTATCATGCTATCCTTGTCAGCTGCAAGGGTAATTACTGCTGGCTGAAATTACTCAACATTTGTTTATAAGCTCCCCAGAGCATGCTGTAAATAGATTGTCTGTTATAGTCCAATCACATTAAAACGCTGCTCCTTGCAAACTGCTACCTCCTGTTTTCTGTAAGCTAGACAGAGAAAGCCTGCTGCTCACTTATTGAGCACCAAGCACTGAAGAGCTATGTTTAATGTGATTGTTTTCATTAGCTCTTCTCCGTCTGATATTACATTTATAGTTTGCTGGGCTTGAAGACTGGCGTGTTGCATTGCTTTCATTTACTGTGGTAAGAGTGAATAGCTTTATTTCTGGAGGCTGTATGCAACAGTTGATGGGAATTTTGGAATAGCAAAAGCGTGGAAATATCTACAGACTACTTTTCCTCCTCTTGGGCAATGGTGCCTTTCTATTTGCCTTCGAAATGCTCCTGCACTGGTTCCAGCAGTGGTTGCATTGCCTAAATTGTCCTTTGAAGGATGAGAAGTATTTTCATAAAAGGTTCGAAAGAATGTATTTTCCTTAGCACTGAATTTCACACTACAGCATTGTCCTGTCCATTATGACCTGAGTTGTATGAAATAGTGATGCAGCCACAGCCTGTCTGTTTGATTTGCTCTCAGCATGATTTACCACATCATATCACAGCAGCTCAGGTATTTCCAATAAATATGGGGACAAATTCATCGCTGACATATGCAGAGAGAATTCTACTGCTATCGATAGAGTTGCATTTGCTCCCACCAAGGTGAATCTGGCCACTAAACTGAAGATTTAGGGGAAACAAATAGAATTTTGCAAAAAAACCCTAAATCCCACAAAACAACCCAACACATAAAAACAAAATCCAACCACCTTCCATCTCCATATATTACAAAAAAAATCAAAAATAAAGGCAGTACATATCCAATACTGGGCATCAGAGGCAGAAATTTGTAAACTCTGTTTCATGACTAATTCATGAGAACACACACAAAGGGTATTTCAACAGCACTCAATTTATTTACCACTGATTATTCCCCAAAATCAGTACTGATTATATATAGAGCAAAGTGTGGACTCGTCATGTCACATTTATTTGAAAAGGTTAGTAACAACATGCTGCCTTGCATACCTCCATAGCTGGAAAAAAAGTCTAGACAGTACTGAATTTAGCCTGATTTTCTTAAAACACAGGCACTGCACTGGTGTAAATCCTCATGGAAGACTCTGCAGCTCTGACAACTTACACCAGCACCAGAGCTTCCCTGGAAATAACACAACAGAGCAGCAGTGTTAGTGACCAGTAGAGAATTATTAAAGGAACATAGATAATTGGAAGAAAACAAATGACCTGGGTAGAAGACCTACTATAAAATGAAGTGCAGGTAAATCACTGTACCGGACACCTTCCAGCCTCATGTCCTAGGTGCCTTTCTCCCTAATTTTAACATCTGCCTAAAGCTTCTGTTCCCTGCAAACCAGTCAGAAAGGGGAAAAGAATTGAAGTTTGGATATTCACATTTGTTTCTAACTGGAATCATTGCCTGTGGAAAACTGTCCTTCTGGGAAAGATACTGGAGTGCTAGAAATGATGATTCAATTGCCCATTAAGATAATTCCTGGAAGTACTACTTTCTTGAGGCTGTATTTCCAGGAATGGCAATCACGGCATCACTGCTCTGACAGTGCGTTAGGTATCTCCAGAAGTGGACACAGCAGGTGAATATTTCCAGTTACTACAAGCAATACACCACAGGTTAGATCTCTTGGTTTTCTTTATTTGCAAAAGCTGGCTAGTGCAGCATATTGCAATCCTTTGATGATGAACTATACCAATTGTTTTGCAATAAGCGGAAGCTTCTTTGCAATCCAGGTAACATTTTTTTATGTTCCTATTCCTGCTTTTTCGTGCTATTAGAGAAGCAGTGAATCTTTAAAGAGAAACTTCCTACAGCTAAAAAAGACATTAAGGGGGAAAAAAGCTGGGAGCCATAGTGACAGGTACAACTAAGGCTGTATCCTTCGGTTCCCTGGAAACCAGTCAAACACTATCTCATCTTGCAATGGTTGTGTCTGATCCTCTGCTTCAGACATCTTCCTAATAATGGCAACTACAGAGGTGACTCTCTGCAAATAAGGGCTTACAGCAACTGGACATCCATCATATATCTCCAGAGCAACATTAGACCACCCTAATGGGTACTCCCGTCTTCATTATGATATTAATTCTCTAAATTTCCAAAGTGATTTCATTTGTAAAATGACAAAGGCTGGCTGCTCAGGAGACAAAGTGTTTTCATCCCCCTCCTGCATGCTTACAAAGGCTTGCTCTCTTTAGTCTTTGGGGGAAAAGAAATTTGATAGCATTAGATCTCTTGTGATACACAAGGCTGCCTAACAGCTACACCACCTGCCAGCACCGCATGCCTGCCCATCCAGCCTGAAGATTCTAAAGCAATGGTTGATGAGTAGAACATAGAAGTTGGGGGGGTGAGGAGGGCGGGCAGCGGGGGGCTGGTGGAAGCTATGCAGGGAGAAAATAGAAGCTGTATAAAATACTCAGTGTGAAAGTGAGGCAGGATTGAGGGTAAGGGTGAGGTCAGAGCCAAGGCTGGAAACTGAATCAATCTGACCAAGGTTGGTTTGGTTAGATTAGGTAAAAGCATGATTTTCTCCCTGGTGTATCAGAGCCTTTGCTGTGGCTACAAATTCACTGACAGCCAACCAACGCAAGATTTTTGCAAAGAGACTATTCTTTGCATAGCTCCAGATCTCCAAACTCTTGAGGATTAAATAAAATAGAGATGGAATTAAAAAGAAAATCAGTAAACTTGTGGCATCACTAAATGTTTTGCCCCAGACAGTGACTAAATTAAGTGCCTGACTGAATAGCAGTGAGGAATTAGGAAGAATTTTTAAAGGGAGCGATTGTTTTAACCTGGCTGGTGAATGAATCTGGAAGCAAAACAATATTTTAATGCATTGAAAAGTGTACAAAACACCAATATCACTAGACTTTATTTTGCTTTAAGAAACTAGACAATCTTTTAATTTGTCTGGTTCTAGATTTCCTCACATTTACACTTGTTCCCTCCTGTTGCTATCTACTGTCGAGCTTGCACAGGCAGCAGTGTGTGAACAGACTTGAACCAAGAAGTCCAGCTCCCCTTCCCAGCAAAGACTGCCTTCAGCAAGCAGCTGATTTTAGTTGCTCCACATAAAATTTAATTCCCTTTGTCCATGCTCCACTGCTGGATTTCTATTGCACCAGCTAGTTCTACACCCCCTTTAGTGATGAATCTCAGTAATCAGGGCCAGCACTTGGTACTGGTGTAGCCGCATGGCCCCCAGTCTCAGGGCATCCTGTGTCCCAGGTGTCCTTCAGCTGGCAAGAAGACAGCAGAGAGCCTGTGGGGGACTGCAGCCCAAAGCCACATCCCCGCATGTCTCAGACACTCCCTCCCCAGGCATATGGGGCACCTCTTGGAGTGACTGTGTGGCACTCAAGAGTGGCATGTGGCTCTGCATCTCACCACTGCCTTTCATCAGGCATACACTGCAAATGGAAATTTTCATTAAATTTTATAATTGTGTAAAAGTGTTTCCATCTCACAAATTTGGAAACACCACTGTAAAACCTTATTTAAAATGAAATTAATTAGCAACATTAAAAACATTGAAGAGGATGACTCTTTTATTTTTTTTTCCCAGAGGAAGCATTCATGTTTAGTCTAGAGTTAAGCTCCTTTTTTACCAATTCTCTCTTTCTTTCTGACCCTATAAATCTTGCATTCATTGCTGAACAGCCATGCAGCTTCAGCAGGAAGCAGACTGCCTCCCTCTTTTCCCTTCTCTGCCCTCCTTCCCCAAATCTCCAGCAACTGTGGCTTAACTTGGTTGTCAGAGCCTAGGCTGGAGCTGTAGATTTGAACCCCCTCACACTGAGGAGGTCGCTGAACCGTAGTCAGCTCACCAGTTTCTGGGTGAGTGCTTTAACCACTGCTATAAAAGATGAGCAGCAGCATCACCACCATCCATCTTTAAAAATAAAGCGTAATCCAGTTGCCCAGCCCTCAAGGAACAAAGCGCCTGTGAGTCAGAGGGTTTTGCTGAATGTGAATGAGGGCTACATCCTAATGCTTAACTGGAGGCTCTGTGTGCACAGGTTAGTCCTATAGGAAATATGATTTTGGATTATTAGCCTCTCTTCATCACTCCCTAGAAGATTTGAACATCTTCTCAACTCCACATACTTCCTGCTAAAAATCCTTGTTTCCAGTAGTAAGAATGTACCACAAAAGGAACCTGGATCTTCAGCTTGGATGCTTAAATTTTCCTCAGAAATCACATCTTTGGATGTTTTGTTTTAGACACCAGGGCTAAATTTTAATGCTATAATGATCCTGCCAGATGATGACTGTGTTGTTTCTGTGTCATTTTTATAGACATGGGAGATGGAGATGCTCAGAACCTCCTGGTAAAATGCTACTTTCCAGTTCCACAGCTGCATTTTTCTGCACTTCAAGTGTTCAGCATAAAGTCATGATGGCCTGAGGTGGGTTGGCAGCTGTCCCTATCAGTCACTTATGTTTTTTTTTTAAATTTTCCATTCCATAGAGTCAAATTCAAGCATACTGTAAGAAACTCTACTGTGGTTGCTTATCTCAGGGATAAACTTGTCTCCATGTTATATGCTTATGGTGTTATTGAGGGCCCTTTGGCCCCCAAATTAAATTATTAATGGAAAATTCTTTGTCATTTGTTTCTCAATGTCACATGAATGTAAAAGTATTTTTCAGTGCTGCTTCATGGAGAAGACATTCTGCTTTTGCATTTAACTTCACCTTTTCTGAAAGAAGTGCTAAACTATTGATCCTTTCTGTCTTTAACTAAATACTACAGTTCCCTGTCTGAGATTAATCCATTGTAGCTGCTAGCAATGAAAGCTCTGCTAACATCCAAAAGTCCTGCTTTTTTTTTTTTTTTNGAAATCATAGGCTAATATTTAGAGGCTTGTGCCAGTCTCATGTAAGTTAACGAGTATAAATCCACTCTGCATCATATGGTTTCTGTCTTCCATGGCTGCCTTCAAAAAGCTTGAAACTCCAACCTAATGTGTCACTTCAGAACGGACAACATACCAAACAATTTGTTAGGGGAAAAATCATCCTATTTCCTAAGCATTTTGGATGCTCTGTATTAATCTAGCTTAGACCTGGAGCAATCATGATACTGTGTTTAGGCTTCCTGAACGTTACGATGGAAAGGATCATTTCCCCAAGGGTGACTGTAAGATATGCAGTATTTTGGGTGGGAAGTCTGTGCTCAGGAGCAAGAGGAGCATTGCTTTGCTGTGATTCAGGGGGTGAAAGCCACTGTGAAAGGTGTCTCACCACCTCATTTGTAGTCAGGAAAGCCTAGACCCATAAGCAGTGGTGTGGCTTAGAGATTTTGCTGTTAATTGCATACGTCCTTTCTGCTTTCATGTTAGGGGACAGCAGAGCTATGACCACTTGATATGGTCCATGCTGGCAGTTACACATGGAAGGGTTGAACAGTTTTTTTCTCTTTACAGGCCTGGGGGAAGTGAAAACCTGGTGCAAATGGTGTTTGATCTTTTGCTAGTCTCAGATTCATAAAGACAAAAATGTGGCTGGATGGCACTTTTGTTTGCTCTTTCCACCCAAACGGTACTTTTATTGCTGAGCCTCCAGAAGGCACAACACAGCACCTGACTGGTTCTCTGCTCTCAGATGCCTCTCAAGTAGAAAACAAGTTGTTTGACATTTTCTTCCCTTGTCAGATCAAGCCAATACACATACTCAATATACCTATCTGTAGAAGTTTTCTTTATTGATGACTCTCTCTGCAAACAATATATTTTCTGCCGTACCTGTCCAGGTAAATAGGGTTCACTCTGGAAATAGAAGGAGCAGAACCATATGGGAGAGTATAAAAATGAACTGACCTGAACTACGGTTCTGAAAACACTGTAAATTGTTTCCATACCTTGACAAAGTGTTCACACTGGGTAGGAAAGCTTTTGTTGTTGTGACTTGTCCTCTAATTGTCTGGCAACTTCCAGGGAATGGTTCTGCTCATTTGCTAAGTTGTGACACAGGGAGATAGTTTACCAGCTTGATCTGGTCTTTCCTGCGTTAACAACAGTTTTTCATTCATTCCTATGGAGTCCAATACATGAAAAAGCTCAAAGTTTGCTCAATGTTTTTTAATGTTTATACAACATCTGTTTTAAGTGGTATTTGAGCCAGAGGTAGTGGAGAGATGCCACAGATTCATTGGCCTCTGGAGCATGACTGTACATATATGTTGCTGTTTTGATAACAAACTGTTTTGGGGATTCGTGGTGTGGAGATGTCTGCGCCAACTTATACTTGCCCAGGCAGCTCTGAAGTAATTTTGCACCCCTTCTATAGATGTATATTTTAAGAGGCCACAAGCCTATTGCATGTACAATAGTTGTATAGTAAAAGTATTATACATCCATATGATAAATCTCCAGCACTGCTCTTTCAGAACATTGCCATTCAGGAGCATAAGTACACTCAGAAAAAAATCTGTTAGCATATATAATTTACCATGAAAAATAGTGATCCCACGTAAAAAAAAAAAGTGTGTAGAGTACAAATATATTCCAAGCTTGTTGCTTTTGTGTTTTTTTAGCTCTGTAGACAATATTTGTTTTTTGCTATTTGGAAAGATAATAACAGGAATTATGTCTCCTTCACTAAGCAAGCTTTTTTAATATAAATAGGATTTGTATATGCTAATTAATAATGCATTGTATCTACACTGACTACTGGATACTGTAACCCTTAAAAGGAAAGGACTGCACATAGGCTGGTCACTTCAAATCCAAGCTAGTCAGGTATTCTCTGTGCAGCAGAGCAATGCTGCCTTTTGAAGAACGTGTCTTCATTATGCAGTTCAAGATGGCCAACAACCTGGCATGATATTCTGCTTTTGACCTTGTAAAAATCATTTGCTGTTCTGAAAGCAGGAACACCTCATGATAAAACCATATTAGGTGATAATGACATTTTGCCAGATTGTGCTGAGAATTGCTCTGAGAGGGAGGAAGACGTTTCCATTGATTGTTCATCAATCTTCAGATTGTCTTCAAATGATAAACAGCTCAGGATTTCAGCCCTGCATATCTGCAGTATGAACGTACCCCAAAACCATGAGGGTGTGAGGAGATGTGGCAAGGCAGGAAGGGTGAGCCCCAGCCATGCAGCCATGCACACACAACAGGACAGGCAGAGGACAGAGGGCAGCCTTCACTTTGTGTCCTGAGGAGCAGCATTATCAGTGTTTGGCTTTACAGAGCCATTTGTGCTGGTTCCCAGTGCAGGAAGAGGAAGTTGATAGTGATACTATTTACAATTCATTATGAGAAGATTGCAGAAGATTGTTGAAGACAGGAACCACTGACCTCCCATTTCTCTTTCATCTGTAGGAGTACATTCATAAACGATAGCCCACTTTAAGGACACTGGAGTGGAGAATTATACTGGGCTGCTTCTTCTACAATCTTCTTTACCTTTTGGGTCAGCAACATCACTAATTGGCACTTGACAGCACTTCCAGATACTCCTTGTGAATCTCATAGTGTGACTGATGGTTGATTACACAAAGAGAAGAATCGTCTGTTCCATTTTAGTCTGTCAAAAAGTAGATGCTGCATATCATGTACCACATCTGGCAATTGATAGCACCATGTTTGTTAAGGTTATCTGATTGGAAGAGCTGCAAGCAATGAATAAGGCAGCAAAGCTGCATGTGATAACCTCCCCACAGTGAAACCGCATGGCCTGACAGTTAGCTCCATGCTTGCCATTTTAGTATTCTGCATTTTTAAAGTGCAATAGGGAGCTAAAGAAATGCTCCCTTTTTTCTGAATGCACTTGCAGAAAAAGACAGCCTTAAATGTGCTTAACAGATTCTTTTTTTATACTGCTGAATTTTTCAAAACAATTTTTCACATCCTAAAACAGTAGGAATTATTTTGATGCCTGAAAGCATTTGAGGGACTAATTCATTTTGCAGTAGAACTACTGCAACTTTTCTCTTGATGATCAAAGAAGAATAATTGAAGTTTCATAGCCTTTGTTATTACATTTCTAAACCATAGCTCTTTCTATATATTTTATAAACCAATCCTTTCACATGGTTGTTCAATACAGGAGAGTTAGTAACCCTGCTTTTCTAATTTTCTCAAGATATGTAGGCTGGTATACACAAAGAAGGAGTTACTATCAGCCTTAATGGGTAAAAACTGTTTTATTATATATAATTAGTAATGTGCACCTTCTTTGGCTCATTTTACGTAGTTTCCTCTGCTGTGGACATCATGCCAGTGAGCAGCATCTTCAACAGAAAGCAAAAAGCTGCACTAGTGCATGCAGTGGACTGGATAGCTCTGAGCTGCCATTGAGTGATGAATGTTCTCACAGCAGCTGGGGAAAACAGCATAACAGAGAGAAATATTAGCGTAGCATTGCATATTTTTGGACAATATTGGCTTTGAATCTCAAATGCCCTAACACTTGCATGCATTTCAGCACCACATCTCTATGAGTGCATTACATAAATCTGAATTCTGGGCAGCGCAACGCAGACTTGCAAACCCTTCTTCTCTGAACTCTATTATTTATAAGATTAAAACCCCTGAGGTTTCAAATGGCAGGTTTATTGTCAAGTACAATGTACTTTTCATTCTGAATGGACAAAAGCCTTTGAGCTTAACTGAGTCTGCCTGGCTGTCCTCAGTGTTACCACGTGTACTGGTGGAGACCAATCTTTTCTCCAGGGGTGTGGGACAAGCATCCCATAGGCCCCTCCACCTGGATCACTGACACATGTCACTGAAAGCTCTTCCTTTATAAGCACTGGGTGCATGGCCTCCATCCAGGGCTGCCCCAGGTTTAGAAGCACTCAGAAAATGTATAAAATAGATGCCCACTTGGTTCAGATTCTGAATTTCTTTGCACTATGCCCACAAACAGATGTTGAATCTCACAGATGCGTTCATTCTTAACAGCCATGCAATGAATATGGCATGGGATGGCCACAAAACATTTGCTCTGTGGTTTTCTATTGTTTGATATTCAAAGGATGTGTTGAGTCTTTAATGTTATAAATAGAAAAGGAATATAAACGGCGGATTTCAGAAAGGCTCTTTAAATATTGCTGGTACAGATCTCACAACTCCTCATGAAAGTATAGTTCCAAATTTCCTAGCAAAATAAACATTTAGACTGTGGTCAAGTAGAATCAGAAGTTAAGGTTTTATAACTTCTTAAACAGAGAAGGAACCAGAGGCTCCTAAGATGGCCATTAATAATCATATTATGAGGCATTTCATCTGGGGCATTTTAAAGAGCCATAGTTGGTCTTCCAGTGTCAAATGTCTTTCAGATGTGCTGGTGTTAATGAAACATATATTCATCAATCTTTAGAGTGGGAGGTTTTTACAGCTGCTTACCATTGCTACATATGCACATAAAAATCTCTCTTCTTCTCAAATCACAGGCAAGGGAAAAAAAAGGAAATATTTTTTTAACTAAAAAAAGAGATATGTTAGCTTCTTTGACTTGAACTGCTCCAGCAAGTAATCTCAAAAAATTGCTGACCACCCTGTTTGCCACTCTGGGGTTTTTTATGCCAAGAATTTAATATGAATGAAGGCACAAAAATAGAAATCAGTTGAAGTTCTGTAAGATCTAGCTAGGTCTTTGTAAGTTTTCGTAACAAAGATAAGAGCTTTTGGACTTTGGACATAAGAATGAAATAAGTAAATAATGGTTAATATAAGAAAGGGCACACAGTTCTCGTTTAATGGATTAATAAGAGCAATTAACCTTGTAGTGCATTAACATTTTAGAACTGAAATGTTTGTAAGTGAGATAATTTTACATGAAGTGTCCTTGTAAAGGTCAAAGTCAAACTGAATTTTAAAAGAAATTTTAAGCTCCAAAGTTTGTATTTTCTGACATTATCTGTCCAGTAACACTAGGAATGACCTAAATTTAGTACTAGAAAAGATAAGTATGGTATGAGATACATAGTCCATCAATACAATTTGTGAGTGCTTATCTAAAGTGCATTGTATAGCAGCAATAGAAAGTTATTCCAGAATTAGGGGAGGAGTTGTTTTATTTCATTTTAGGTTATCTAATTTTTTATTTTGTGCTTCCAAGTCCCAGGAATTTTAAGTCAGGTGGCTGATGATTATGCCAACAGACCACTGGAATCTCTACGTTACATTACCGGTGGCAGCAATTGTGCTGATTTTAACATTCAAGCATACAACATGTCCTAAGTTAATTTTGGTCACTTCCATGTGGCTGTTCAGAAGGACAAACTAATTAAAGAACTGGCTGTGTTTACTGAATAACCAAGACCTTGATACAGCTATGGCTTACAGATGCTCTGTATAGGCAGAGGGGAAACGATGCATGACCCAGATGGTGAACCAGAGACTTTTATGAGGATTTGTCCACAGAAGTTTGGTTTGAAAAAAAGAGATTTTAGGGGTAATGAGCATTGATGTAATGATTTTAGAGTGAGCATTGCAGAGAGCAAACCATGGTCATTCTTTGTTTTTGTGAGCAATGGTTTGGGTTGGGGTTTTTTTCTGAACTCATACTCATGGATGCAACTGTTTCAGGGTAAGGCTTTCCTCCTCAGAAACATGGCAGGACATTGAGGACTGCAAATAAAGTTTTACACTGTCTTTGCTGTCTTTTTCATCTTTTGGTACATATTTTAATCTGTCTGTTGGGATTTTACCTTTTAAGTCTTCATCTTGTTGGCCATGGTTCCTGATGGCTTGGGCAGTTTCTGTAGACTCTTCATAGCTCAGGAGTCTTTCAGAGGTGGCAATGATGACTTTATGGCTTATTCTTCTCCCTTACCTCCTATGGTTCTGTGGGGTCAAGTTCTTGGCTTTAATAGATGCTTCCTCACTGAGATCCAGGAACAAAAAATGTTGATCTTTACTTTGCTTGCAAGTTTTCTGACTCTTCTTCCATATCTGACTAGGAAAGAGGAGAACCCAGCAATAATTCTGGGATGATCAGAACGTGCATAAGACTCTGCTTTTTTCCCCAAATATTTTCACCTTTCTCTTTACTTACTTGAATTCTCCTATTTTCTACAGAAATTTTAGTATCTTGGGGGCAGAAACTGTGCCTTTTGTGGCTACAGTGACAGCACAGAAAGCAAAGGAATGAGGATGCTACTGGTTAAGTGAGTAGCTTGCTGACATTTAGTTTCAAGTTCTTTAATCATGGTTTCCCTCTCTTTTCCATAAGGCTAGTCCACAGTGGTCAGAAGCTTTTTTTATTATTTAAATTGTTCATTATTTTTCTATATCCTTATGATATAAGTAAGGTCTCCATCAGAGGATGGGCACAGACCTTACTGAGGAACACTTGTTCTTGCCCACTGAATTCCCAGTGACCTTCCTTGGCAGATTCAGAGGACCACATTCCAGTGAAGTCCTCTGAGAAGCACTAAACATTGAAAATGTTTTAAACCTAACTAGAGTAGGGTTTTATCTTTCCAGTCTCCTCTCAAAAATAAGGTCAGCAACCCTGGGTTTTATCTATTTTATAATGAAACCTGCAGTTAGAGCTGCATCATTTTCCTGTTCTGGGCTTTGAATATGGTAAGCATAGGCAAACAACCCAACCTATCTTTGAGTTTCCAGCTCTTTCCTGTTTAGATGCCTCTCTATGTTGTCTTCTCAGCCTCTCCTACTCTCCACAGACAGAGATGGTAGACATCAGATAGAGATGATAGACATCAGTCTGGAGATGAAAGATATTGCAGTTTCATTTTTACATGTTTTTGGTTTCCAGATAATTAAACTGTCTTTTAAAATTAAATGTAACAGTACTACTGTTGTAGAAATAAAAGTGTGCTGCACTGCTGGTGTAAAAAAGTGATCTTGGCTTGTGCACAGCAAATGTTCAGATTAGTAATATTAATTACAGCAATTGTTACAGGAAATCTACAAACAAAAAAGAACCCGAACTAAACTAGAGAATACAATTTTTAAAGCCAAATGGAAGAGTAAGAGAGAATTTCATTTCCCTAATGGGCTGAGGGGCGTGGGGCTGGTGGTGTTCATGCTGGGTTTGGGGCAAAAGGGACAATTGAATCCTGTAACAATAGCAAAGGTTAATTCCCTGGTATTGTTTTTAGAGAGTTTGTCTAATTCTCAGTATTGGGATCTGCTTAAATTTGGGAACAGAATCTCCTGTAGATAAGTACAGATTTCTCATGTACTTTCCTACCTCAAAAGGAAAATTACAGATGCCTTTGAAGGGTCTCAGTGGCTGCCCCATTATATCAAGGAAACAGCTTTGGTCCCACTGCCATCAGAATCTCCCAACTGTGGGGTCTACAGCACCCGTGATACACTTGGCACCACAAAGGAGATGGGCTTTGGCTCTGAGGTCAGTGTTATCTGTGAATTTTGAACAGAAAATTCAGATATTCGGAGATGATTCAGAAATATCAAATGAAGTTAAGATTACTATTGTGTTAGGTCAAATTTCTAGTTATTTCTTCAGTCAGCATTTATTGTACAAATACATCATAATAAAGATTTCAGAAATATGATGAAGCTGTACCTCTGGAGTAAACAAAGCACCTGTGTTTATTACAAATCGGTTTAGTGAGCTCTATCTGCATAGATCCTTGTCAGTCAAACTAATGTCTCTATGTTAATTCTCTTTTTCTAATTGAGGAATGGGGGTGAGATGGCATTTATATCATGACTGTAATGTGATTGACATGTGTCTAGGTTGAAGAAGAAGCACAACACGTACCTTTTGTAAAGAGAAAACAAACCACTGAAAAAGTTGAGTCACATGAGGCTCTGCTTGTTCTTTTAAAGTTTAAAGAACATCAAGTGCAAAATTTCTAGAAATACCAGTCATGTTGAAGACCTAATTATGAGAAAACTCTATTCCTTATTTTGGATAAAATTTGTGCACTTCTATAGTGGCCTCTTGTTGCATGTAAATACATACACAGGTCTGAAATATATAAGGTATATGCTTTCAGTCATTACTTACTGCTTTTAGCTTTAGCATTTTATTTACAATTTCATTGCAAAAATAAAGTATCTTCTACAGTAAATTAATATCTGTATATAGATCCATAGAAAATGGCAAGAAAACTCATATTTAATGTAAAAATTAAATCAAATGTTGAACTTACAAAAAGGAGGTGTATTAATAAAAAGTATCCAGCTTTTTTTCCTCAGCATTGAAGGTCCATCTGGAGTCTGAGCCTTTTGAAAATGTCCTGTTTTGTACAAGAACCAACACAAGCCCACTCAAGCCCTTTTTTAAACTGGACTTCTATGAATAATACAGTAATAATAAAATGAAAGCTATATTTTTATCCAGTCAGCTTCTTCACTGCGTTGAATTTTCTCAATTTCTAAATTGTTGGTGTGTCTTTTAAATAATGAACCAAACAATTTTGTGTATAGAGTTATTCCAAAAATTCCACAAACTATATAGATATAGATAATGCCACATATTCAGATCCATAAATTTCAATCCTTTGCTTTGGTAGAAATTAACTGGTAGCAGGAGAAATTGCAGCAGGTTGCCAATGCTTGCTAAGGATAAGAATAGCTTTATAATTACATGTTTTCTTCTATCCAGATAAAGATGGCTTTGAATTATCCATTTTTTCCAGGGTGCTGTATATTTTAAAAGTATAGGAATTAAAACATGAATACATACTGCCTTTTGAAGCAAATTAGCAGTAAAAATGAACTAGAAAAACATTTCCCTTTTCCTGACTGGCTTGCAACTAATGTGGGTTTCTTGAAGTTGTACATGCCAGCAGCAAATGATAAATATGTTGGGAAAAGGAAGGGAAAAATGAAAGAGTAAGCTGGCCACATGAAGCAGCTGATGTAAAGATGGAGAGACATAGCCATAGAAACTAGTCACATAAATAGTCATGAAATGAAAAGTTTCAGATTTGTATTGAAGTAAAAAAAAACTACTTAGAGAAAGGCCAACAGGCCAGACTAAATAATCCTCGACTTAACGTCCAATTCTGAATCACATATTAGCTGCAGAGATTTTAATGTAAATATGCCATTACACTGTCATTACAGTGATCAGGCTGCATGGCTCACAGGTCACATCTCAGCCACTGTTAATTTTGCAGGCAAAAGCTTTTTTTCTCTTGAAATGTTAATAACTTTCTATTAGTTAATGTAGCGTGACTAAAATTCAGATTAGATATAATTCATTTTAATATCTGTGACTGGCTATCCCGATCATTTAGCAATGGTTTCCAGCTGAATACAAGATGCTAAATTGGACTCATTTGCATAGCCCTGTTAAAGCAATGCCATTCTCTAAATGTAGGCATCTTCAAATTAATTTAAAAGATTTTTTTTCTGGCTTTGCTACCAGGATAAAATCTTTTGCTAACAACTAATTGAAGTTACTATGAGCCTAAGACACATCCTTTTCCTTCTTTTCTCAGGAAAAAATGACTAGTTAAGATCATTAACCAGTAAGGGGGAAAAAATCCACAGTGCTTTTGAGTGTTAAAATGGCCTAATTTGGAGCTGCAGACAGACCAGCCACCACTGTTTGCCAGCATTGCAATAAATACCCTTTCTTACTCTTGAGCATACTTGGCTACATTGCTGTGTGTCAAAAGTTAACACTTTGACATGATCACCAAATCCATTGGGTTTATTTAAAGATCTGCTACAAAACATATGTTCATTTAAGGTATAGTTGAGCTAAACTAGGCAGCTCTCACTGGTCTTCCTGACTGAAGAGTTCAGCACACTGGAAAATGTGGGTCGTTATTAATCACTGATATTCTTCCCTTAATATGCACATATAACACCATTTAATGGTAATGGGAGATACATTAGCTGCACAAGGTGAGAATGCCCTCCAACTTATCAAACCCTACCTTTTAACTCATTTCAATAAACACCTGTGTGGGTTTTTTCTGGGACAATGGCCTGATGTAATCTTGAAGAAGTATGATCACAACTCTTCTTCTTTTAAATTAAATGCAAATAAATAAGCGAGTCTATGACTTATATTGTATTAGTCAGTGTGAATCACAAATTTGGCATACAATATATATTCCTGCATCCAACTGAGAGTAATGCCTCTTGAATACTAATTAGACACTCACATACAAGAACATAAACCAAGCCTGATTTTTTTATTATTTGCATTACCTCAGCACCTAAAAGCTCTTGCAGCCAAGGCAGGAGCCCCATCACTCCAGTGTGTGTACAAACACTCTCACACTCTGAGGAGAATCAAGACAACTTGAAAACTTTCTCCTCATTTACATACATGTAGCCAAGAACAAGGTCAGAAACAAATAGAGTACTGAAAGTGTCGTAGACTGTCACTGCATCAGCTTATGTAACTGCAAAATTCTACATGCTTCTCGCTGTAGGAGTTTACCAATCTTTAATTTAAAATACTGGAGGAATGTAGAAGAAATAGTTGAGAGTAAAAATAGTGGTTAATATGCTTTCATGTTTCTTTACAGCTCTGAAGTGTTTGATGCCTTTGCTATACAGAGCAAAAAACTCCTTGGTTGCCACTGAGATCCTAAGATTGTGTAGCTCTGTGGAATTGTCACCTACCAATTTATCAAAAATACTTTACAGCTTAAAAATATGTGTAAAATGTGTAAAATGTGTAAAAATAATGAAGCAAATCTTTTAGATAACACATTAATTCACCTACAGGGCAGAACATTATTGCTCTTGTTTTCCTATTGTTAAAAGCACAGTGGCTATTTATTTAATAATGTAGACACAAAATATGAAAAATCATGATCTCTCTGTCAGTCTTAGAGCTTGATAGCTCTGGGACAAAAGGGTGCAGTCTCACAGTGAGGTCCCACCTGAGTACCAGCTATGTGCCGATTGAATATGCAGTAGGGAACTGATGTGATGATATCAAATCTGTTGATTTGCTAATATTTATATACATATTTTTATATATGTAGTATCTCTTTACCTTTCTCTCAGCAGTGGGCATGTTCAGACAATGTAAATGTGATTTTCTTTATCTATTTCCTCTACTTTCACTCAAAAACTGCAGTGTGTCCTGGAATGCTTTGGCTTTTCAAGTTGTAAATAACTACCAGCACTTTCACTGGGAATCTTCTGATCTCCAGCTCAGTTTCCTTCTGTTATCTGGTCATAAAAATTACCCATCAAGCTAATGAAAATACTTATGTTCAGGAATGTTAGACAGATGTGCTTTTACAATTAAAATGATTTTGCACCCGGTTTTACATGGGAATGAAACTTTCATATACAGGATTAATAGACAAAAATGTATCACTTTAATAATTAATCAACCTTGGTTCTGGAGTTCCTTTTTTGTATTTCTCCTGGAAAAATCAGACAATTTTTGTTTGTTTGCTTTTTAGAAAGAACATTTACAATCATAGACAGAATATTAACAAACCTAAATCAGCTTCTGCTGGAGTAAATATTAAGTTTTATGTCAATGATGACTAATATTGCAATAGAAGAAGTAAGGAATCTTAAATCAACACATTTCGTATTCATTTCAGAGGCAAGGTAAGGTAATACTGAGACCTGAATATCCCAAATTTTCAGAAAGTTTAGAACTTTGCTGATAGTCTAGCAAGATTTAAGTGATTATTGGCACTAGACAAGTCTGGCCTTTTGAGGAGAGTTTTGAATTGGCAATATTGTTTTCAGGTGTCTTTCTAACTTAATTGTTCCACACAACTTGTTTCTATTGTTACAATTTTGAGAAAAACAAGGAATTGTAGTGAGCAGAAATGAACAAAAAGACCATCGACCTATGAAAAGAGATAAACCAAAAGCAGCAATATTCCTTTCTGAACCTGTTGGGCAGCCAGCAATGGCACAGAGGATAACACCCCTCTTAGCTGTACTCTCCAACCTGAGGTATTCAGGATTGTGCTGGTTCTGGTCTGTCTCTCTGTCTCTCCAGAACTGTGGCACGTAGGATTACTGCTAAGAAAGCCCAGATGAGCCCCATCCTGGATGGGGAGAAGAAGGCTACTTCTAAATATTTTAATTGCTTCACTTTGGCTGGGAGTAAAAGGCTTACAAATGGCATTTCTTATCAGCAACCACAGCCTCAAAGCACGTCAATCTGTTCTACCTTGTCAGTGCGCGAAAGGGCTTATGCACAACCCAATTTTACATTGACTAAGTCCATTGTTCTGTTCCAATGTTGCCATTTCTATTTTTCTCTGAGGTTATACAATTTCAAAATTATTTTGTACATATTTGATCCTTTCTATTTTTCATAGACCAGCCAGATGATTTGTCAGCAATTCACGAGGAAGAAGGAAGGTAACAGTAACTGCTGTCTGGGGTGGGCTGTGATAAGAAGCAAGGGTTGGATTAAATTCTGCAGTGATTGACCCCAGAAAGTTCAGCCTCTTGCTTCAAGACCATTTCTTTTACACAGTCAAAAAGACGCCGCCCTTTCAAAACAGCAGAAAAATGCAGAGCTTTTTATTGTGTTTGTGTACTCATGCCAGGTATTTCCATATAGGAAATGCTTTGGAGCACAGGTGTCTTGGTTGACTGTTGGTTTTCATATTCAAGAAAGTGAAACAAAAAAATTTAAATTAGCCAGTCAGTTAGAGCTGTCTTTATATAGCTCAAATAGCTCCAAATACTCAAAGAGAACTTTTATCAGTTGTTTCACTTAAAAATAATGTGTGAGGCAATCATGACTACTTTATGGATATTTTGTTAGTAGGAGAAACTAAATTCAGCAGATAAATTATGCATTACAAATCATTCCCTAAGGATTCAACTCAGAATGCTATTATATTGCAAAATTCTGGGCTGTATTCATATCTCTGTTTGGCTGATCATGAGACAGACACATAACAAAGCACCGTGTGTCAGCACGTTTCCTGGAGCTTTGCCGGTGTAAGTCCAGTGGTGAGCAGCTGCTCTTTCATGTTGTGTTTCCAGCCAACCTGATACAACTTACTTTTCCTCAAAAAGGTGGCTTCTTTCATAATGCATAAGGCATAAAGACTTTTGTGGCTCTCTTCTGGACTCGAGAGGGAGATTATTCCAGCTGCCTATATCTAAAGTCTGTGCTCAAGTGCAGAGGTCAGAAAATTCTCCAGCCAAGAGCTAATACAGCTTGTTGTGCCTTCTGAGATTTCTGGTTTAGGAATACACTCCTTGCAATGTGACTGTGTGGTCATAGAAAGAAATAGGCCTTTTCTACCCCATTTGAAAAATAGCATCCTTTGTCTAGCTCCTAAATTGTAACAGGAATATATAGTTAAGTGCTCAGCCTGTCCTTTTTTCTAGATCTATATCCTGTAGGGCATTGAACTGAAGTTACTTGTGTCTCAGATCAAAGTCATTTCACTTAGAAACTCAGGTTGAGCTTGAAGGCACAGTCTCTTAAGTGAAGGTCAATGGTTTATCCATTATAGCACCCAACCTCAAATTATTTTTGCAATTAGTAATATTTATATCTGTTTTTATAGTGTAAAAGAATAAAGAAATGATAGTCAGCATTTTCAAGAAATACAAGTTAAAGGTGTCCTATCATTTAAAATGATATATCAAGTTAGAAAGGAAACTTAAAAGCTGGCATATGCAATCTAAAATTAAATACAGATTTTGAATTTCAGGCTGCAAAGCTAAAAAGATCAAAGGAAACTCTTTACAGTTCTTCAGAATTTGGTATTATACTTCCCAGGAGGTCATTTACTCCCATAATTTAGTCTGACTTATTTTGGCTTCAGTTCCATTAAAAGTATGTAGAAAAGAGAGGGTCTCTTTTTACTTTAATTTTTAACTGCAACCTGTCAGTTAAAGGAGAAAAAAAAAGAGAGAGGGAAAAAAAAGAGTGTCTGGAAGAGGATGATCTACAGAAGTACTAATAGCTTTCAAATCTTTTGACTTTTTGAGCCTCATATGGCTAGGAACTTATCTGGAAAGATTGTATTTTAACCCTTTTGACTGTTCTTGGACATAATGTGTGCTTTTATTGAAAGGGAACTTATTCACTGCCCTTGAACATATTCTGTCATTTCCACAATAACATCTCCCTTGACAGCCATGCCTTGACTTGTTGGACAAAATAATAGAAGGACCCAAAGTTTAAGGTTCCTAAAGGCAAACATCAAAAGAACACCTTTGTTAAGTCAGACAGGTATCCAGAAGTTTACCTACTGTCTGGAGAAACCCAAAAATGAGAGGATACCTGCTGGGATGTGAAGGCAGTGCTGATAGGGCTGAACAGACTAAACCAGAGTTTCACTTCACTGCATTTTGGGAACAAGAAAAGCAAGAGTAGTTTGGAAAAGACGAGAGAAATTTGAAACAGCTTTTGCCTTTCAGAAGAGATGTGGTATAGTCCTGAGGTCTCTATTTATTTTACCTATACCAGTTTCCAAAAACAAGACCTCAAAAACGAAGATATAAGAAACACAGGTACTTTATCTTCTAAGGACACATTAAGACCCCCTGGTGGAAGTAGTAGAGGTGGTAATAAGATTCTGTATGCTGAAATAGGAAGTCATTTTCCCCCTCCGTACCACTCCTTTTCCCACTGAGGAATGTAAAGAGACAGTACAAGAGCTGATTTTTCCTTCTGCAGGAGGTTGGCCATGGCCAGGCTTGTGGCTGGGGAATGAGGCAGTGGGAACCAGACTGTGGCAGGGGTTTCCCTCTGTTTGGCTTTCAGGCTTTCCAGCGGTCCTGAAGAGAGTCCCAGCAAAACCACCCAAAAGCTGTATGATCTCATTACTTTGTTATATTGTAGGACGTGTTTTGTATTCACAGAAGGATTCATGGAGAAAATTCTGTCTGAGGACTTGTGTTCAATCATGGAGTATGTTTGTGTATGTACTGTTTTTGACCACATGATTTCATTATTTTGTCATCTCACACTGCAGTAGCTGTTTTGTACCTGGTTCAGTGGGATGGTGACTCTTGGTGACTCTTTCATTCACCCCTTCTCTCCTTGTTGGCTTTCATTTACCCTTTGTGAATTGTTACAACTAGCAGTGTTTGAGTGGGGTTTTCTTACCCATCCCTGTAATGCATTATAGCAAATAAAACTATAAAAAAAGAAAATAGTCTTGGAGCATAAAGAACATGATGGACTGGTCTTGTCCCTGGCACTTGAGAATGCTGGGGCTCTTGCTGTTCCATTAGAGTAGACTAATGATGGTCTAGTGTATACTAATAATTTCCCAGCAAGATACGTACTTGAAAATATCTTCCCATATGATTAATGCCTCTGAAAAATAGCTGTTTCCTTCTGACAGAACCAAATGGATTACAAATGTTACAAATGCTTTTTTTTTTTTTTACTTTGCAGTAAAAGGAGTAGTGGCAGCAAAGAGGTTAATTCTCCTCTTTTCATGAAGGTATCTTCTTAGAAGAGAAGTGATTAAAGGAGGGTTTTTTTGGCATAAAAGTGTTTTTCTAATCTTGTTGAAGTGCCTAAAATGTGTTTGAAGAGCCAGATAAAAGCATGGACTTCTTATTTAATGAGTTACCAGTTATATGTACCAGTGTTTATTTTGCTTCTGTTATTGAAACATATTTTCTTAGAATGTTTTTTCCTTCACCACAGTCAATAGGTAATAATGATGCAATTTATTTAGAATGAATTTCAGCATTAAGTACAAAAGAACAGCTCTCTCCCAAACTTGTACATCAGCACAGACCAAGAAAAAAATAAACCCTCAATTTTAAAGAATTCTGATCATAACTTCAGAACTTTCTGACAAAATCAGAATTTGAGTCACAATTTCTTAGCAAGTTACCCACTAGACTGAGGGTATGCAGAAAAAAATCAACCTATTCCTGCCAACTGTGGTGCCCAAAATGTTTATACCAATATAATAATGCCAGAAATCTGATTCCCAAAGTCCTCTTCTAGTCTTTCCCTTCCCTTCCCTTCCC
>VZTZ01050773.1:0-193084 GCA_013400955.1 Drymodes brunneopygia
GGTTAGGGGTTTTGTGGTCATCATTGAGGCTTAGGGGGACCCCTCTGAGAGGGCCCCGCGGAAGACCCCTGAGCGCAGACACCCCGGCTTCATCCCAGCCGGCGGCTGTTTTATTTTTTTATTTCTATACAAGGGTTTGTTTTTTAATCATTCCCTAGCAAAAGCTGATTTATTTCTACAAAGTTCATTAAGGGATTCCTCCTTCAGTGACTGTGTTCTTTAAATTCTTCTTTAACTGTTTAGAAAATTTTAAAATGTAATTACTTTTATACTAATACCTAAAGATACTTAAAAATAATTAAATCACGATCCATCATCTGCTGAGAATTGTGAGACCTTTTCCTTGTTCCCACTGAGCTCATATAGCTATTACTTCTGCAAGTGCTACTATTATTTATTATGTTTGTAATTTCTTTTTTGTGTAATTGTGGTGCTTTTAAGATAAAATGAACTGAATGAAATATGAAATCACTCTACATCATCCTGACTCAAAGAGACTAGGTTTATAAAGTAAGAAATATAATGAGATTCACGAAACAGTGATGAAAACTTGCAATATTATGCAGAATATTTATTTACATGACATTACTTGGCTTGTAGTAGTCATCCTTAACTTTAGGACAGAAGTTAGCCTTTGGATTTTTTCATGATTTGAATGGAGGTTTAATCTGCTTTGGAAAATAAATTATTAATAATCACACCTGTGAATGGTGCTGTTCTGCATTTCTGATACATTAGTATGCAAAGTTCTAGAGATTTTAGAGATAACTCTATTTTATTCTCAATATACAATATACTATCTATGCAAAACTCAAATTGAAACAAATATGGTAAGATTTTTGATGCCATCTTTAGTTTCAGTCATACACAGCTTAATTCTTCAGATAGCCCTGAACTACTTGAGCTTCATTTGCTGTAAAACTGGTTGCTTGTACTTTTGTCTGAGTCAAACTTTTCTAAACAGAAAGTGAGGGCTTAGTGCTTTGTTCAGTTTCTTAGAAGCTCCCAGCAGCAACATGTCTAATGAATTCCACTCTCCAGCAAATGTGCACAACCAATTTCCTCCTGGGGCATAGGTAGGAGATCCTTTTTCCCTTTATTTCTACTTGCTAATCTTGTCTGGTAATAGAAGTGACCCTCACTTCCAACGGAAAACAGGTGCAAAGGAATGAGAAGTATGCATGACTGGTAGTTGCTTATTAAAAGTGTACCAACCCTTCAGAGGCCTTCTTCAACTTGACCTTGATGTGCTTCAGCCAAGTGCTGAAAGTTCAATGCCTTCAATTCAAAACAATGAGCAGTATCCTTTTGAGCTTACAGGAAATATGGGTCGCTTGGAGTTTTTAGTTGAATACAAAAGACCAGAATGTTCTGAAACAGGTCCTGTTCTAACAGGTAAAAATTTGTATTTGTACAAATATGAGGAAATATTTGTGAAAATACGAGGAACAAAATTTACTAAGCCAGTCTCCTGGGAAGGTGGGGGGAGAATAGAAGTTTTTTATGTTGAGCATCCTTTTTTTTTTTTGTTTCCAGTCATGATAGAGACAAATAATTGCAAGTAGTCCCATAATTACTTATTTCTGGGCATGACAACAGCCAGAAAAAATAGTAATAATGAGAAAGAACCTTTTAAAACACTTTCAAAATATGCTGTGCAGATGTCTTGATGTTAAAACAGCACTGTTCCAACAGCTGTGCTCAGAAACAGAACCTCAGTCATACTTTCAAGTCTTAATTCCTTGCCAGCTTCTTCCTTGACCCCAGAGAGCTGGAATTTAAAGTTATTCTGTATTGGATGACATGCTTTTCCTCTTTTGAAGGAATGCAGATCCCTTGTCACAATCTATCACTTTATTGTAGAAGAGATTTGAGTCCTAGCATGTGAGTCACACTTTTCCATTCTACTAAACAGAAAATGACAACAACTATTTTCTTGTTCAACTTTCTCACAGCAGCTAGGAAAAAAATACAAAACAACCTAATGGTGTACTTCAATTTGCCTCTGAACTGAAGTAGAGTTTATTTAATTCTACTTAGAGTCCCAGGTGTGTGACATTATCTGGGTTCTGGGAGGAAACTGTTTCTGCCCAGTATTTTGAAAAACATCTGTGGCAAACTGCTGCAGCTTCAGTTGTGAAAATCTATCAGAGCAGATGATAAGAATCATAGAACCTCTTTCCAGATTGGAAAGGACCTTGAAAGATGAACTGGTCTGACCTTTTGGGGGAATGGGAGCCTAGATGACGTTATTAAGCAGTCTGTCCAAACACATCTCATAAACTTCCAGAGATGGAGTCTCTATCACATCCCTAGAAGAGTTGCCCTGGTGAATGATTGTTCTTGCAAACTGTAAAAAACGTCATTCTGACTTGAAGATGAAACTTCTCCCAGAGAAATTTGTACCTATTGTCCTTTCTCCATATAGCTCCTTGTGAAGAGATCCTCTGCCCCCTTTGTAGCTGCCCTCTAAGTACTGGAATTCTGTGAGGTGCCCTCTCAACCTTCTCTTAGGGAGAAATAACTCCTTCAGTCTTTCTCGTAGGGCAGGTTCTCTGACATGTTGGTCATCAGATCTCAGTAAAAAAAAATAGATAAGGCAAGACTGAAGGGTTTGCCCTCCTTGTTGCATAATAATAAAATAGCAAGAGCCCAAATTATAAATGTATGGAAAAATACGCAAAAGACACAAAGAAGAGCTTTAATTCAGTATAATCGCATTAAATACAAAATATATACATAAAAAGATCCATGGGTTTGCCCCTAATGTTTTATTTAGCTACAAATGGTCAACACATTGACAATTACCATGTTAAAGTAGCAAAGTCAATGCATATAGCAAACATCTCACTAGGTTCCATAGTGACTGGGGAATAAAATCCAGTTTACCTAACTAATGCTCATTTTATGAAGTTAGATGGGTACATCAAGGGAGCTGCTGCCATTTCACCCCTATAGGTCACCCGGATTTCCTGCTTTGACAAGGAGATGTTACTAAACAAAGTGAGGAAGGGACTGGCTAGGAGAAGGAGCCATCTGAAATTTCTGTGGGCAACTTCACAAAAATCCTATGACTGAATTTCTCCTGGTGTGTTTAATGGTGGTGTTTTGGAAGTGCTTTCTATAGAAAACAAAAGCATCACTTCAGCTAGTGTAATCCCATTAGTTCAAGATGTTTCTGAGGCTGGAGCTGCCAGAAATATGTTTCAAGTGTGTTTCAGCTTGAGAAGCAGCTGGAACACAAGAGCAAATGCATCTGAATGTGGAGGCACCCTCTGATTTAAATGTAAGGTGATGTACTGCTCCATTATAAGACTTATTCCGAAGCATCCTGAGCTTTCAGTTTGGAAACTGTAGCCCTGAAACTGGATAAGCAATCCCTAGCAGACTTTAGTGAGCACTGCATCTAAGAAAAAAAAAAATAGGGAGATAAGTACATATGGCAGCTCCCAAGAACATGTCAGACGGGCAGATGCTCTGTGGAAGGAAGATACATTCTTCAGCTTGGCAGCTGGGGATTGTGATTGTTCATCAGATGAAGAAGCATGAGGAAGAAGTACAAGAAACATTATGTAATCTTACTTCTTATGCACCCGTTTTGCAAAAGCTCCAGAGAAACCCTCCCATGCAAACACATTTAATAGTATCCAAAGCTAGGGAACTAAATATGAATGTAAGAAACTAAATCTAAAGGCTAATTTTCCAAAGTCACCCACAAGCTCAGCTGGATGTCTGTATTTATTTACCCCCCAACCCATCTGTTTCTGACTAGTCAGCACCTCTCTGTGCAGAAAGGCCTAGGGATAATGGTGTTCTGCGGGGTTGTCTGTTGGCAAAATATTAATTCAGGAAACACCACAATTATTTGACATAGTAATAAGCATGGGAAATGAAGACAGCATGAAAATGTGATCAATCTAGTCATGAACTGGATGGTAGCGATCAGAGTTAATCACAGTGTGGGGAGCTGGGAAGGAGGAGGCAATGCCTGTGATTGTAAGTGGTAAGGAATGAGGAGGAATGCTTTAAAGCTGTGATGGATCAATTTGTAGAACTCACCGATACAAACTATTATCCCTGTAGAAATTATAAGGCAAACAGTCCCAACACTCCATGGCAAAAGCTGAACAGTAGATGAAGTCTGTGGACGCACTTCCACCCTGATGTAGTTCTGAGCTTTGTGTGTGTTGTGGAACATTTTGAGCCTTACTCCCAACAAACCAATGAATATCACCAGGTTACCTGACCCTTGTGATGTCCTTATGTCTTTCATTCCAGATAGAAATCTGTACTCTCTTGGAATTATATTTCTGTTTAATATTTTGAATATTATTGTTTTTCTTCCCTCCACCTGCATCCCAGACACAAAGCCAGGTTCATTGCTGCAGAGAAGAAACAAACCTAAAGGGTTTGCTAGCTCTCTTTGTGGGCTTCTGCTAGCTTTTCTCAGGCACAAAGCAGAAATATCCTATTCAAACCTTCTACTGACTCAGTCTTTGGGGTCTGTGAACCTCTTACATAAACCTCAGCAGTGTTTGGAGGCAGTGTATGCACAGCCAGTGCAGGCACTACCTTCTCACACTGGCTCCTCAGGCCTCTCCCCTTTCCATCAGCCAGTCTTTGTGATTTCATGCTTACCAGCAAAAATTTTAGCAGTTAGTCAGTTAGTGCAAGGTTTCCCTGTCCATGGCAGAAGCGTTAGAACTAGATAGTTTTTAAGGACCCTTTCCACCCAAGCCACTCTGTGATCATTTTATGATCTTCACTTTCTGATGTCAGTTAAAGAGAAATCATATATACTTATTTTCTGAGTTATTAGGCATGCTGTGAAGCTGGTGTTCCATGCTTGCTTAAAATATGGTGCACTGCTGCTGAATGGGGTGCTAACCTTTCAAATACAGTCTGTGCTTGTTGATCTTGTTAAAAATATTCTTTCTGTCCTCAAATTTATTTTGAAGAATAGCTTGAGGCTTTCAAACATCAATCCTTCAGGAATAAAATGCATGCTGGTTCATAGATAACCAGGCAGCTTTAAAGCAGTTGCAGGCTCAGCCTGACATGAAAGTTTTTCAGTTCATCAGGTGGAAGGCAGTGATGTCTCAGCTAATAAGCATGTTTTTCTGTTTCACATAATTAGAATGAACAGGGACCATAGAGGCCACTGGCTTCACCAATATATTCCCCCCATCAGGGAGCAGTTTTCAGTTTTTATAAGTTCTGTGAAAAATCAAGAATATTTGCATGGTTGCAGGGATATTTGCTCATGCAAATGGACTTTATTCAATTAAAAGTAATGGCATGAACATTACATGAACTTTATGGCCTATTTTTAACTAAACTAATGCTCAAAAATGGTTTGAGCTTGTGTTTTGAAAACTATACATAATCTTATGCTTCCTGTTCCTCTAATGCTGGAAGACAGATCTTTTAAACAATGAAATACAACTTAATATATCCTGGTGATGCTGCTGATGAATGACAATGTGCAGACCTAACATGACAGATCAAGAAGACAGCAGTTGTGTCTCTCCAATCCTTCTTTCCCTTCTTTAATCATATTTCTTCCAGTTATGATTCTGCTTAGGTCAGGATTTCTTCTGCTTTGGCCATGACTTTCTTCAGTGTGAATGTGGATCATATTGTGCTTGATTGTGTCTGGAAAAGCAGTATGTGTTCAGGATTTTATTCTTTAAGGATACATGAGGATCATGGTGCCCTTCCTCTGCAGAAATCAATAGGATTGCTGTGATAAGGCCATTTATTTTTACCCTTTGTCTTAGAAAAAAACCCTTTAAAAATGTTAAGGATGGCTCTAGACAAGTAATTACTAGACAAGTAATTCTCAAAAGAGATATCAGTGGCCTCAACCCACAAAGAACATTTACTGTAAAACAACAAAAAACTCTTCAAGCTTCAGGGAATGAACAAATGCCCATTACCAAGTCTATTTCAGTAGAAGAGAGGATTATTTGACTGAACATGATGGTGAAGACCAAAGCAAAGTATTCCTTAAAAGTGTTTATTGTTTCCTATCCAACCCTCTGATCCTTTGTATCCAAATTATTCAAGTTCCAGTTTTAGATGTTTTAAGGCGGACTCTGATCTTAGTCACACTGCTGTAAATAGGATGTAACGAGAATGTCCTTCCCCTGTAACATCTGTGTTATTAAATTCTGACTGATTCACAAAGATTGCATTCAGAAAACTGGCAAATGTAAGTGTGATTTCATCCACTATGAATTTCTCTTTGCTGACAGCTTTGTCCCTCACACACTTGAGCAGAGGCATCGTGTAAATAGACACTGTTCAGTAACAGGCATGACTTCTCTTTTGGGCACTCCCCAAGCAGCCTGACATATCCTCTCAGCAAACTGTGACAGCAAAGAGGAGCCTCCTTCAGATATTGTCTCAGATGTGATTAAATGTCTCACAGTTTCTTTTGATCTTGGCACTGGTGGACTTAATCATGGATATCCCACCTTGTGTGGCCAAAGAATTACCACTGATATCTCTCTAATAGAGCAGTTAGATATTTGATTCAAATTTATTGGCTTATAATGAACAGATTTGCTTTACTTCTTGAGGATTTAGAGGATTTTCTTTTTGCTTTATTCTCTGATATTACATTTCCCTTAGCCAGAGTGATATTTTATGCTATTTAAATGACACACTTCAACTTAACAACCTAAGTACCATTATTATGTCTTTGCATGCCAACAACTGATACAAAGTGCTTCTTAGATTTTGCTCCCTTTTTTTTTATTAGCTGGGTTTCTTCTACATGACCTTGATAGAAAGGAGCTCATTCCCTGCCAGCAGAAAACAGGTTATTGCAATTTCCATTAAATACTCTGGTTGTGCAGAAGGGTTAGGCAAATTCATTCTTTAAAAAGATGGAACTTTTGTTGTGGTTGTGGGGAAGTAGTATAATTAGCTTTGTGATACTATTGTGGCATAAATTTGTATCTGTTTAACCAGAATTACTCTTAAATTTCAATCATAAACAAACAAGACCACTGTTTCAGCTGTCACTGGGAATTATAGGCTGACTTGCAGTCCTGTACCTCAGGACTGCCTACACAAAAAGGATTGAAGTGTTAAGGCTGCTGGCAGTGTTTGTGGCACCTAAATTAGGTACTGCTGTCTGTGCTGCATGGATACTACTACACAGTGTGGGTTGCCAGCATGATCTCTGGCACTGTTTTATGGAAACTCAGCCAGGCAGGGCTCCTTCTGTATCAATCGTTGCCTTGGGGCTTCAAACGGGAGGAGCTGATAGGAGCTGGTTTGTGGGTTGGGCTGGGGGCTGGAAGTAAGCTGGAGTACAGCTCCCCAGTGGTGTGAAGACTGAGGGACTTACAGTCTGCTGTGGAAAGGAAAGGTTTGGTATCTAGGGAAGGTTCATGTCAAAGGCACATGTCAAGGGTCTACACCCTAAATCCAGTGCCAGTCCTTTTGCTGATGTAGCCAAATACTTCCATGTCAAGTTGAATCATCAAAAGCTGTCAAGGGGAAAATGAGTAATGACCTCTTCCATGCTGATCCAGGACATTATGTTCTATCCATGCCCTAAGACCACCCCTATTGATAGTCAACTTTACTCTCCACTATTCAATTCCCTTTAAAATTACACTGGCAAAAAACCTGGTAGAGACCAGAGCAGGACCTGGCCCTCTGTTGCTGGAAAAATAAAAAGGGAAGTATCCTTAGCAAAGAGACAATGAGAAGATACTGCTGTGCTGGTTTTCAGTGGCTCAGGATAGTTCTGTCATCCCAAATGTATCGGGGAAGAGTGGTGTGACTTGGGAGAGACAGGATCTGATGGATGTGCCGCGTTGCAGAGCCGTGTTTAGAAGTGTAACAGCAAGCTCCAGATGTTATGAATATTAGCATCTATAAATAGGGGAATAGATTTAGATTGTTTGTGCTAGTAGGTGTTTTTAGTGGGAGTTTATGTTATTGTTTCTTCTTATTTTAGTAGTGACTGTCACAGTCCTGGTGAATTCTTAGTCAGAAAATTTCCTTGCAGAGTGTCACTTCAGGCTAAAATAAAATCCTTTTCCCAAACAGAGCTTGTCTTTTTTTTTAACCGCAGAATAGGTACAATGGGCTATTCAACTGAATTCTATTGACTCTGTAGATTCAAGTCTTAATGTTCCTTTTTTATGATCTCTTCCTTTTCATTTTAGTATTGTTCTGCTTTTCCTTTTTTGTACTGTGCATATCCTATTTTGTTTCACTGAAATAATTTTGTAAGAAATCCTTCATCAGGATAATGCTGTCTATTCAGTCATCACAGGCGGAGTTTTGTTCTGTGAGCTTTGGCTAGCTTACATCCACACTCCTACACTTCCAGTGATTACTTCCAGTGCCAGCTGGGATACCTATTGGTGAATTCAGAGCTGATTAACTGAACAAGACAGTTGTTGCTCCAATTAACCTACTCCGTGTTTCAAGAGATTTCATTTTTTTTTCATTAAGGAAACAAGTAGTGGAGGTAGAGACTTTCTTTAGCCAAATTGCTCTATCCTTCTCCCCACAGGGGGAAAAAAAGTCAATTTGGTGAACAAAGGGTGAGCATTACTGGACATCTGTGGCTAATAACTGGTACATAACAGAAATTTGAGGACTGGATTCTTAACAGCACATTGTATGTTTTATTTGCATATACAAAGCTCCTTGCCAGCAGACTGTGAAAAGAAAATTTCCTTTAGCTGGTTCAGCTAAAATTTGTTGATTTTCTACATGGTGAACAAATGTGTTAAATAATTAATGTAATCATGAAGGTGCTGTGCTTAAATGCTGGCTTTCAAAATCAGTGTACTTTGCTTCACAGAAGTGTTTTACTTATGTAATTTACAAGGTAGGGCTGTGACCGACCTCTGTGGGAATGCAGAGAAAATAATGTTTCCATGAGTTTCCCCCTTGCACCCTCTCTGTAGAAAGAAGTAAACAATTGCAGTCCTTGTCTTCTTGCACAATGCTGATGAACAAGCTCTGGAGAAACTTGGTCAGCAGTGCAAGAGGTTGACACGCCCAGAGGTTCACTTCATCCCTTTATTTCTACTTGCACGTCTCTGTCAGCAGGAGGGAACATACATCCACACCAGAGCTGTGCTGGGAAGGAGAGTGCATGCACACTCAGCACCCTGTAGGTTCAGGGTCCTATTCAGGAATAGATCAGCTGTATGAAACTCAGTTCAGCCTCACAAGCTGTTCCTGAGGTTGTTGTGAATGCTGGTGCTGGAGGCTGCAGGGTGATAACCAACTGTGTGGCTGGCAGCAAAATAGAACACAAGTCTCTGCATTTTATGGTGGAGTTACATCCCAGAACCACTGAGCCCCTTCTTTACTTTAAAATGATGTTAATGTTTCAGTTAAGTAGTAATAAAGGATTGCAGGGTTTCATGATGATGGTAGTGATAAAAATAGCCACTGATGTCACAGTAAGCTCTCAGACTTTACTGGATTTATACTGCTTCCCCTTTAGGGGAAAAGATATTGATCAGAAGCAACACGAAATAAAGCTTTGTTTGCTAAAGAAGTGTGGTGGTGTCAATTCATACAGATGGCCTGGAACAGACTATTACTGGTTCAAAGGAAATGCTTGGTTTCAATATCCCTTTTTGTTCTGATTACAAATAAAATTTTTTAAAAATCTTGTTACTTATTTAGCTTATTTTGGTGTCAGCTTCTGTCTGCTCTGTTCTGGTTTGAGTCATGAACCAAAGTGCCATGGGTGTCCAGCTCCAGAGAACCTTCCTCCAAGGCCTTGCTGCTGGAAAAAAGACCTTGTGCCTGGTTCCCCTTAAGTTCTTTTCCACCAAAACTCCCTGCCTGTGGTTTTATTGGCTTTTACCAAAACTGAGATGCCTCCATAAAACATTTCAGTCTCTTAGCTGAAGCTGTTCCACTGAAACACTTCCAAACATCCCTATTGACAAATACACTGTTTATTTATTAGTACAATGCTGTTTCACTTCTGACTATAGTCAAGAATTTAAATCATATCAGCTGAAAGTATTTGCATTTGTATGTCCAAAACGGCAACTCCACCAAACCCCTCCACCCAATTCTTAGAGGTGAACAGCTTATGCCTTGCTCTTAATGAGTTAGAGCCTTGTACTCCATAGATGACTCTCCACAAATCTTCTCATTTAACCACAGTTCATATATTAGATCAGTATCCAAAACCCTCCATTTTTCGTGGCAACTACTTAAATGCAGAGCCTAGACTGATAGACTGGACCAAAACAACAACAATAAAGCTACACTATATTATTAATGATATAATTTGTAGCGATTTCTAAAATGCAGCATTGTGATTGTCAAGCAGGTGGGAAAAGGCAATTTCTATCTTCTTTTCTGTAGAGTAGGTAAGGAGTTTCAATTTGTGTTTCAGAAGCTGGAATTCCTCAGATTCTAATCTCTTGTCCACATGATTCAAAGCAGTGAGGCAATATTCAGATTTTTAGATTCCAGCTGAGAGCTTCAACTGTTGCTGGACATTTTTGGGAAAGGTAGAGGAGCACTGTTCGAGCCCTTTTCTGAGACCTGGCATCATGAATAGCTACTCAGTGTTAGAATGAGAAGAAGAGGGAAAGTGACTTCACAGCCAGATGGGTAAGGTAAATGGGGCCTTCTCTTGTAACATCTATTAACAAAAAAATTTATGTTTTGGGCTGCTGTTAGCAATTCTCTCTCTCTCTTTTTTTTCTTTTTAAGATATAAGGACCCTGTTTTTGCATGACCCCTGCAGCAAAAACACTGCCTGTTTTATAACATTAATATGATAGTCTGAGATACTCTATTGACTCACCTTAAGGGTGTAAGTGCACACTGAGGTTATACTCTCTATCTGTCACCCACTGTGTTTGCTTATAATCTGTCCCTTCAGGCACATCCTCATTTCAAGACACCTTCTCTGTCATAATAACAAAAAACTCTTTACACCAGAAATGAAAGTCTTCTGTGACTGAGCATTGTGTCTCTGACATATCTGTGCACTGCAATATATTAAATGAGCATGAAGTCTGTGTGCCTTACACATATGGAGGGGAAAGGATGAGGCATGCCTGCTAAAAAATGGAGAAAACATGCCTTGAAACACAACACTGCAAAATGAATTGTGATGGCAAAGGATTTCAATGCAGTCAGGGTTTATTTAACTTTCCTATCAGTGCAGTAGCCTGTGGTGATAGCAGCAGTCAAAACATGGTGCTTCTCCTTTTCCACTACATCTCCCTGCCTTTCACACCACCTCCCCAGCTCTGGTCCAAATGGCTCAGAGAAGCAGCATCAATGAATGTGGTCAATGAAGTACTAAAAGGCTCTTTCCCTGCACCATACTATTAGAACCTCGGGGATGTGAGGAAATGGGAGTCGGCTGCTGCTGTCAGTGATGCAGACTGGGGGTCCCTGCTGGCCTGTGCCTGTGCTCTGCTGTCAGCCCTTCTCTGTCCTGTCCCCTGGGCCGAACCAGCAGGGCCATCCATCATTAACGAGCGGGGTGTAATGACTTGCTGTGCCTCTCAAAGGCAGAGAAAGAGGGAAGAGGCAGTTTAAATTTCACCAAAGCTGGGATAGTGTCAGGAGGGGTTTAATCAGATGGCAGACTCTCCTGATTGCATATTCCAATGTCAGCTCCTAGGCACAGACAAGCTGATATTCTGGGCTCTCCCTGAGGTTAGTCTGGAGTCAGTCAAAATATAAAATATGAATATGGAAAGCAGTAATCTCTTCCTTGCCAGATCAGAAGCATTTAAAATCGAATGCCCTGCTTGACAGTTCTTTCAACATGGTCTTGTGTTCTGAGAAGTCATTTATTTCTGTATTTTCCTCCTGTAAACATGTAATTAATGCTGCTGCTCTGTTTAGGATTCAGCAGAGTGTGTGAATCTCTGTGATAGGAAGCTAACAAAAGCACAAGGGCTAAATCCTGGTTTCAAATAGGTGGTAATACAGTGACCCAACACAAAGCACAGCCTCTCTGGAAACTGAAACCACAGGAGACATCATCTTAAATGAAATGTTAGACTTTGTCTTAAATGAAATGTTAGTGTCTGTGTGAAGCAGACTGTCTCCACTGAGGCATGAAACAGATCCCTCATGGAAAATCATTCACCGACATGTTTAAGGGACTGGGATTTAAAATTTCTATCCCTTTATAACTGAAAGTACCATTCTGCAGAGTATTCATGGAGGGCTGGTAAGAAATTCAGTTACAATTGTATTTACACTTATTATAAAATTAAAATTATATTGCTCCTTATCTCTTCTTGGCCTCACTGTATATCACTTGCTTCAGGAATCCCACTGCAGTGAAATGAGAGTCACATTGAGTTTGGTCTCAATATGTGCAGCAACAAGGTTATTGAGCTAGATAACTCCAGAGATAACTTTTCCCGCAGTTGCACTACTTCCTGAGATCTGTTCTGTTCCAAAGTGTTGTGTCAGAAAGAAATGTGACATTTTTTCCCAGCTGTGTGACAGCCTGAGATAATTTTATTTACTTCTGTGAGAGTCCATGTGTTGCACTTCAGTGTGTAAGCAGAGTGCTGACACTGGGACAACCTTGTGGTATTTCCAAACTTTATGGACTTGAAAATAACTCAGTGCACAGGAATGCATTTACAGAGATAATATGCTGTCCAGTTGGAGATATTTAAATTCAGGCACAGTGAACACCTGCAAAATGTAGTTGTAATATTGCAATAGCTTACAGAACAGCTGTGGCAGAATAAAATTGCAGAATTTATAGACTTTGGGGATGCGATATATACTTTTTATTGAGCCTTAGATATACTCAAAACAGAATGTTCTCATGAATGGAAATTACAAAGAAACACTTAGGAATAAAATAAATATGTTATAATGCCTTTACCTTGAATACCTAGGAGTGGATGCAGTTGAAATAAGCTGCAGGGTTCTGCAAAAATGCAGCTGTAGCCTTCCTTTTGTTTGGCATTGTGCCATGATGGTACATTCTCTGCACTGAAGGACAGATACAGTAAAAATATATATTCATAATGTCTTATCTAAGTAATTTTTCAGAAAATGCTCCGCAAAACTGGGCAACATGGTGCAGGGAATCTAATCAAAAGATTGTGGATGATGATTGATGGTATGAGACTTCAGAGGAAATCCCATTTTTCAATAGGAGTTCTTGCAGCTGAATGTTGCATACATTGGTACCTTCCAGGTGAAAATCTTTGTTGGGAAAGGCTGTTCTGTGGAAACTGCTAGGAGTGCTTTACCAGAAAGGAGTGGCTTAGCTAGCCTTGGAATGAAACATTGTGATCCAAACATTTTGCTATTAGAAATTGCTGCTCTTAATTTCCCAGTTTGCATTTTGGAACATCAAAAATGTTCCATATTTACTCTTATTCTAGATTCTAGCCATTTTTTGCCAAATTATTCTGTTCCAAAATGTTACTAATCTTCTTTCAGGCTTTTCTCAAAGGTAGACTTAGGATGGGCTAAACTAAAGCTGACAAAATGTTGGAGGATGCTTTCATTATCAGATGCCTGGAAAATGAAATGGGGGATGAAAATCAGTATTGATATGGTCAGAGTTAGGTGCTTGGGAAGAAAACACCGTAGTTCTGCATTCTTTATGACTGGCTTCTTTGTGCCAATGCCAGCTCCATGCCCAGTGCCAGCCAGAGAGGTTACAGAAAGGCGGAAAGAGCTAGGGAAGGAAAAAAGAATCAAACCAAAACAGAAAATGGTTTTGTACCATCATAAAAATTGATGCATATTCTGTGCCCCAAAATGTTGGCTCTGCAGTTTTCCTCTCACAGAGAATCAGCAATGAAATGGGGAAAGGTATATGGAAAGGTGACTGGTGGCTTCCATAAGGGGACAGAGAAATACGCTAATATTTTTCAGTATGGAAAAAAATTATCAAAGGAAGAGATCACAGCAAAAAACCAACATTGAAAGCTGGAATTGATAATTACTGCTTTTCGTAATAGAGCAACTATTAGAACCAAATTAAATAACAAGACAAAAGGTCTGACACAGGCAAGAGTACTTTTCTCTGTCAAATTTTCAAAGTTTCATAAATGTACTTTCAGTGAACTAGGTACCATTATTGTAGCTTTTGTTTATAGTTGCTGTAATATTTTTTTGGGAATTTTGGAATTACAATAAAGTTACGGTATGATGTAATAAGACATTTAATCAATTCAACAGTTTAACTGGAAATTAAATTTACCCTGTGAGAACATGTTTTCCAAAATGTAGCTGAAGAAATGAGGTTGAAGTAGCCTTTAACCAATTTCAAAGAGCTCAGTCTGAACGTTTTGCTGTAGTGCTCCCTTGGAGTCTTAAACTGTGTTCACAGTGAATGGTCTGAAATTGCAAAAATTGATTCGGTTCAATTCACATGCTCATAAAATTGATTCAGTCAAAGCACTTCTCCATGCTATTTCCTATAATGAAAGGTTTGTATGTGAAATGTAGTTGTTATAGAATGAAAGAAGTTTTCATTGACTTTTGGAGCACAAACAAGAAAATGGCTCTTTTTTTGCCGTAAACACTTGACTTCATATTGTCTAGTTAATACATTGGATACACTTGCCCTACCTGGAAGAAATTCAGTGCACCTCTCTATCTTGTCCTTAAACTTTGCATGAGGTTTTATCAACACAGAAAAGTTAGTGTGCAGTGATATTTGGGTTCCTTTATGAGTTTTATATCACTTCACCTTCCTCCATGACTGTAGCAAATATGAGGCATGTGCAAGTTTGTTACTCCATTGCAAAGTGGAAATGAAATGTTTTGCACTTAGCAGACAGTATGATATGCCTATGTATCAGCCTGTAAAGAAGCCTTGTGTAGACTCTAGATATTCCCTGAACACTAAATTTCTTAGATATTGCAAATCTTAAAGCAAGGAAAAGAGAAACAAGAGGACAGCATATTAAATGAAAATAACTAATGGAAAATGCTGATTAGAGAATGCATGAACTACTGCCCTTAAATCAGAGATAAAACTGTTTATAAATCCTGACACTACATTATGAAGTAGAAAGGAAGTTAAGAAAGTACCAGGCAGTTCGTAGTTTTTGTTCACCAAACAGCTTTGGTAGCCATGGGTTATTATTTTCTATTTAAGTCAAGCAGCTCTTTGGTTGTCCTGACAGACAATCATAAGAGAAAGACTCTCAAATGGTCTTATAAGCCTGATTTATTCTGGCAAAAACCTCCGGTAACAGAACTGTATTGAGCATTCCTTTATTCTGCATTATAGCCTGTGCTGAAAAAAGGATGGGGTAGAGTACTTCAATAGTCTAGGGAACAGAAACCAGAAATTTCATTCCTTATGGAAGGAATGCAGATTTACACCTAGGGCTTCTGTCTATAACACACTGAAGGGGAAATACCAAGTTTGAGTACTGCTTTGGAGATCAGTTATAATTTGTGCATGAAAAAGACACTCGTGAAACCCTGGCTTTGAAATCAGAATCCAGGATTCCTCTTTTGCTCCATTCTGTGTATTAATCCGCCATCAGGTTATGGCTCCAGGATATCTCCTCCTTCCTGTCTCTCTAGGTTCCTAATCCTTACATTCCTTTTTGCTCAGTTACACAACTTTCATGGAGTGGTGGAGAAACTGTCATATAGCTGAGTATCAAACATTAGCTCTGGGGGGATAGAAGATGCCTATTAAAATTCCTTTAGCCTCTAGAAAGCTTGCATCCCAGCTTCCTCCCAGTTTCGAGATGTATTTCAGTTACTGAGATCTGTGAAAAATGTGTCTTCTTCTCACCATACTTTAAAGCAAAGCCAGTCCAAACAAAGTGAGTTTCAACAGGTCTTTGTGGAGCTTTTAAGTTTGGATTGTAGCCAAAGCCCCATGAAGAAGAAATCCTATGCTTTTCTCTAGGTGTCCTGTAACTGTAAAGTGCTGACTTTAGGTGCCCTTTGGGTTAGGCTGTGGGTGACAGAAGGGGTGTGATCCATGCTGATGTTCAGATTGCAGTTGAAATAAGACCAGGACATGCATATTGTTGAAAGTTTCCAGAATTTTTATTTAAAATAAAGTCCTAGATGGAAAAGGAAGTGAATGTTTTTTCATTCAGTTTTAAATTTCAGTATAAATATGTATTTGCCAAAACCAGAGAGACTTATAAATTATACAGGAGATATGGAAGTGAAAAGGAAATCCTTGCAATCAAGCAGAAAAGCAATACTTTAGTTGCCTGATATTAAAGAAGTTGAAAATTAGTCAAGAAACCATTTTAAAGGTGAGTTATATTGAAATATAAAACAATCCTCCTAAAAAAACTAGTGAAAGAGCCTTCTTTTGGGAATTTTAGAAACAATCTGGAGAAATGGTAGAAATATAGTCTTATCCACAGCAGTTAAAAAGGTGGGCAGACTAGGTGACCTAATTAAAAGATAAGACAAGACAGGGCATTATGGTCTTGCAGTGACGTACTTTGGTGCCTTTAAATGCAAGACAGAGTACACAAAGCAGTTAAACATTGTGGCATGTCACCACTAGATTTTACAACCTTTAGATGCCCTCAAATCTTGTTTCTAAAATATTAATTTCCAAAGGTAAACCATCAATTATTAGAAAGAAAAATATTCCCCACATAAAGCAATGACTTTTTTTCTTTAGTGCACTATAAGATCATATCAAAGGAAATTGTCTAGACAGGTTTTATTTTACTAATTCTCAATGACAATAATAATTAACGAGTTAACAAAAATGTTGTGGAATGCAAACATTTAATATTTAAGGCTGAAACTGAAATGCGTGTAGGAGGAAGGGCTGCTTGGGAGAGAGGACTTCCAACCCCATCAGGTTTTCCTGGTACCCTTCTCCCTGACACTGCTGCTCTCTGAAGGCAGAAAGCATTGGAGAAATAGTAGAGAGATGATGGGGCCATTTAGTGACTGACATCTTGCAAGCTTAAGACACAGAATTTTCTTTATGAGTTTCAGGAGTGGGTTTTTTTTTCCCATTTTCAAACGTCCCCCTCATGCCCAGCTTCGCAAACAGATGTGTGTGCCTGAAACAGAATGCATGTGAATGCCAGAGGTTCCCATCAGGAAATTTGCTATATGAAAATACCTGTGCACCACTACTTTAAGCAAGGAGAGTGATAACATTTCCTAGTGGCATCTTCACTGTGCTTGGGGACACAGTTCAGTGATGCACATGGTACTGCCAGTTAATGCTTGGACTCTGCGATCTTAGGGGTCTTTTCCCAGATTAACAATTCTATGAATCTAAGTATATTTCTAAATGTTTTACCAACAATTATTTTCAGAAGTGAGTTTAGTCCTTGACTTAGGAAAATAAAGTGAAAAGCTAATGATGACTCCTGGTATAAATTGAATGCTTATTTTCAGTCCTTACCAGCCGTGAACAGTTCCTTTGTGTGACCATTTCCAATAGCGGGTCCAGGGTCTCCTCAGTTCCCTATGGGCTTTTCCTCTCCCTGAAACCAAATAAGATTGGAAGTACACAACACTTTAATTGCGTGGCAACTTGAAAGTCTGTGTCCCAAAGGCCAACCTAACACAGGCCCACTTGTATGAACAGACCTGACAAATCACCTGTATTTCTGGGTGGTTTAGGGCTAATTACATTTTGTTTACTTTGTTACTTAAGTACATTTAATATCCCAGGGACACTTCATGGCACGTTTTATTTTTTTTAAAGGGTGACAAAACATTGCAATTACAAGGATTTTTTTTTCATTTTTTAAAACTATAATCACACGGAGAAGGGACAGGAGCTATACTAGGATTTCTGCAGGATTTTAATACTCTTTGTGCTAACAGACTACTATTCAAGTTCTTTTGGCATTTTACATGTGAGAAAGAAAAACTTAGAATGTAACTAATGTTTTTCAGAAGCAAAATTATTCAGATTCCATTTCCACCTTAATCTGTCAAAGACTTGATTAAAAAAACCCATGCCAAACCTCATACTGGCAATTTTTAAAAAAAGTTTTTAAAATCTTGTATGAACCCATACACTTTTTTATCTACGTAGTTATGCCTGACAGAAGCATACCCATGGAATATCTAAGTAGAGCATTGAAATTTCATCATTATTTGTTCAGAGTGCTGATCAGTCATGCTGCATTTGTATTTCTTCCACATAGAGAGAAAGGGTGGTATAACCAGTCAATCCCCATTCCCATTCTGCTGATGTTAATTCTCCTGCATATTTCATTTTCCATGTCAGCACAATCTTCACTGTGTCACTTGAAACCTAGCTTTTTCTTAAAATCTGTGTTACATTTCCTCCTATGACCTCACCATACATCCACATCAATACCTTATCCAGTATTTAATTGAGATTTTAATCTGGTGACTTCATTATGAACTTGACTAATCTTTCAGCAGGTCTGTTGGATCCAGTGTTGGCAGAAGCTGCATTTTCATCATGCAGTTGACTGGATGGTGCTGATTTTAATTATTTCCTTTAGCATGGTGTTTTACTGCAAGCCTATACACATATCCCACAAGTACAACAGCTGCCATTTCTTTCCAGCTATCCTCAAAGCATACATTCCTCTCATTACCTAAACATTCATCATAGTTAGATAAACAATTATATTCCCTTGTAGATTTAAGTACCCTCTGAATGCTCCATGTAAGGTATTGAGAAATATTGGATACCCTAATAAGCAAGATATTTTTGAATTTGTTTGTATGGGAATTCTCAGAATTAGAAGGCAAAGAACTACATTTCTCTCAACAAATATTAATTTGTAGATAGGCTATAAAAACACAGGTTATAGGGAAGGGATATAGGAGAAGGTTATAGGAGAAGGGATAGGAGGAAAATGAAGAGATTCCTTGTCACAATATGGAGAAACCAAATATGTTTTAGCATTCAATAACAAGATTAGGACTTAGTAAACCTAAACCCATTAATATTCTGAAACAATTAGTGACAATTATATCTACTAAAGAAATCCAGTAATGATTTGCCTGTGTTAATTCTGGTAATATAACTGCCTAAGTTATAATTATCAAATTATATATTTATATGAAAATATAAGTTCTTGGTAAAGGCTTCACTTTGGCATTTGAATAATGGAGTACTTCTCTTTGCAGGGCTTAGTCATTAGCACACTCCATTCAGTTTTGGGGCAAAAGATGACCTTATCTGATCATGCCCAAAGAACAGTAGTATTTCCAAAGCAGAAGGAGGCAAGCAACAGTTTGGGGAGAGAATTTTGAAACTACCTCTTATTGGAAGTTATCTATAAGAAGTCCTGCAAAAAGAGGGAGTTGGACTTGCATTTCAACTCATCCTAAGAAACACTTCAGGGCATGAAAAGGAAGAGAAGTCAGCAAATCCAGCCTTCTGTGAGATAAGGTGAGGGCATAGGATTTGCATAGAATGATTCTAACAAGGCCACAAAGCACTTCATCAGCTTTCCAACTGCACGCTACAGAGGAAGAGGAAACTTTGAAGCTTTTCTAAGTAATAGATATGTATATGCTTCTATCTCTTTCTAAAGATCTTCAGCTGTATTTTTTGCATTTGATAAATACACTCTATTTTTCTTTCATCTTAACCTTGCTTGCATAAAAGGTGATCTCAATATGATTAGAAAATTCATATGTCTTCCTTGAAGGAGAAATTCTTAAAGTAGCATAATGACCTGTCTCATTAACTGGACCATATCATCTCATGTTGATCAGCTTTCAGACAATATTTCAAGGAATATCTAAATTATAACAGGATGTGCCTCTGTACAAAATGGTTTGGGAGGTGTCAATTCAGCTGTTTGCTGACTATAACTGTTTTGAGGACTAATGTTATTTAAGAAATTTTCTTTTGTAGTGCAACAGTGATGAGCGTGCCTCAAACATATGGAACCAAAAGAAGCATTCAGCCAAATGAATCTAGGAAATCTAATGTCAGTTACAAGGCCAAATTTTCTTTGTATGGGAAAGAGCTTTACACAAGGCAAAGGAGTATCCTAGTTGCAGAGTAGATCACATCATACACAAATCACCCTTTTGGGTCTCAGTTTCAACTTGCTATGACAAAATTTCTTCAAAATATATAGGATGCCATGGAGACTGAGATAAAGCCCTTAATCCTGGCTTTGCTGGTGCAAACAGATCTCTAGACATACATGGGATGTCTACATGCAGAAAACGGGACTGATGTGCACAAAGGGATAAAATGTTGCATGTCTGTAGCAGTCCAACTTCTCCTTATAATAATAGGATATTAATTTGCTGAACTGGCTTTAGTTCAACTTCAAAAATACGAGCTTTAGGGCATGCTTATCATGAAGCATATAACTTTACAAAAAAATACAAAATGAGTGAGTGGTTTTGTGCCTGGAATGGAAGAAAGTCAGCTTAGAAAAAGATTTATAGCCTACAGATTAACTTCACAAATTTAAGGAAGTGTGAGCCTTTCATCTTCTATGCACTTGTATTAAAATGCTGAGACAGCTCTGAGAATCTTCTTGGACAGGGTTCCATTTTGTTTTTCTTGTCTTCTGTTTCTCGTTCCATATGCTTCTAGTGCCATATGCTACTTCTGATGTTCTCACTGAACGTGAACAATTTTTATGTTAGAGTTGTACCATCAACTTGTACCTGGCTGGTTTTGGATTGTGTAGGTCACAGATTACTGGTCCACATCTGTACTGCAGGAATGGTTCAGGCAGATGTGTTAACTAAAGTGTGGTGTCTCATGGACTGCTGTCACTACTGTCTGGTGCCAGTCCTGACTGGTGACCTTTGGAAATATTGTGGTATTACTCTGAGGTCACAGACATGTTTCAGTTGGAGGGGATGCTAACTAGCATGCACTAAATCCAGGGGACGAAGGGATATTTTCCTTCACAAGTTTCACACCCAGCAGAGTTTCTCCCAGACTAATTCCAGGCAGAGCTACCATCCTTGCTCTCTTCCCCTGGGTGTCAGAAGGGTCCTGTGCAGGGGCCAGCCCTGGTGAGAAGAGGGGATGGTGTTGCTGGCAGCCCCAGTGAGGGGCTCACCAAGCATTAACAATGTTATATTGCACCAAGTGAGCCGAGCAGACCCAGAAGGATTTCTGATGAAGCCGAGGGCATGTCTGTGTCCTGAGTGCCCAAGGAGACACTGAGCTACTCTGTCGCTCAGGGCTGTGCATAATTCAGGATAACTAAGCCCCCAGAGTCAGAACATCTGACTGAATTAACCGGTTTCTGTTGCCCAATTACTCACCTCAGCAATATTCTGAATTGCATTGTTGCATATCCCTGAAAAATCTGCCAAAGTAGGCAACAAATACCAGATGCAGAACATTTATATTTTAATGCAGTGTATTTCTTTGTGACTGTAAATTAAAGATAAGACATTAAAAAAAAAGGAAGACTTTTCATTGACCTCCAAGTGTTTGTGACTTCTCTTACTCTCCTCCTTGCAAGTAAGATGTTTGAGTTACTCTCTCTAGAGAGGTAAATTGATGTTAATGCTGAAAGACAAAATAAAGTAATTATGTTTTCAACACATGTTAACTTAAAGATGGTCTCTTAGGGGCTAACACATTACTTGCAATTTTACTTTAAAATGACTTTGTAATTAACTACTATTAATCTGCTTCATTTGTAGGTTATGTGTACTAAAGAGATGATACAAATAGTTGTTTCTATTGATAAACATTCAATTGCCAATAAAATTCAAGCTTAAAACTGATGAGACTGCTTTTTAGACAGCACTCCAATTAATCCAGAAGGAGTTGATTCCCAAAGCATCCTCTGCAGTCATTAAATAGTATCTACTTACTGTGGAATTTACTGATCAGGGCAATTAATCTGTTAGAAACATCTGCTTTGACTCAGGGTGCATACCTCTCGTGTATAAGTTAAAGCATTTCTCTAGCTCTGTTATTAGGCCTTAGTTTAAAGTCCACAAAAATTTACCCACTGATTTATAAAAGATTTTGGATTAGGTCTTTGGCAGCAGTGCCAAACAGCAGGGAAAACTATACCTCATCAGTCCTGTGGTGTGTCTGGAATATGATCATGCAAAGTGTACACAGGGCTCATGCTGCTTCCTACATCCTGATAATCCAGGGCAAGGGAAGGCTTAGCTGTGTTGTACAGTGGAAAACAATGGATAAAACAAGTACATCAGGGTCTGTTGTGGATGATACAGAAATACCGCCGCAAGGAACCCTGTTTCTGTCCTGGGCTGGCATGACTCAGGCTATTCTCTAACACTCTTGATTGTCAGCTTAAGCTTGTGCACAGATAAAACTTGGATCCAGCAGAGTCTTTTACTTGAAGCTCTGTGGGAAAGTAGGTATTGTAGTCCTGGGTCTGTTCCAGCCCCAGAAGCAGTAAAGCTGTATTCATGGTGCTCTTCATGTATTAATAAACACCCGGTTGGACACAAGGCTTTGTATGTCTGGCTTGGATGATCAAGGAGCACATTACCTGCTCAATGAGAAAGGAGAGATTGCCAAACACAAATACGTGCATGTAATGGACAGGGCATGTTTACTTGGAGTTATACATGGAATTTCTAGACTATAAACTCCCTGGGATACTTACTGACTTTTTTATTGCTAGCAGAAAAAGAATGCTGCCAAAAAAAAAAAAAAAAGGAAAATTGTGATTTTATCACACATTGTAAAGAACCCCTGTAATATCTGCAGGATTTTAATAGGCTTTGCTTTACTATAATTATATATTGAAAATGGTTATAATTTTGGTGTTTGACAGTATCACTCTGAATATTTTATTGCATTTCTGTAAGAAGACCCGAAACAACTGTTGCAGAATAATGGGAAAAGAAAATAAACCAGACAGATAGACAGAAAAAATTGAGGAGCATACATTATAGTTGATGATATTTTGGTCAGTTCAAGTTAGGCTGGGGGATGAACAGAATGAGAGCAGCCCTGCTGAGAAGGACTTGGGGGTGCTGGTGGATGAGAGGTGGACATGACCTGGCAATCCAATTGTATCCTGGGCTGCATCCAAAGCAGCGTGGCCAGCAGGGCAAGGGAGTGGATTCTGTCCCTCTGCTCTGCTCTCCATAGGCCCCATCTGGAGTAGGGCATCCAGTTCTGGGGTCCCCAGCACAGGAAGGACATGCACCTGTTGGGAGAAGTCCAAAAGAGGGTCACCAGTATGTTTAGAGGGATGGAGGACCTCTCCTGAAGAAAGGCTGAGAGAATTAGGTTTGTTCAGCCTGGAATAGAGAAGGTTTTAGGGTGACCTCTTTGCTGCCTTTCAGTACCTGAATGGAGCCTACAAGAAAGATGGAGAGGGACTTTTTATAAGAGCATGTAGTGACAGGACAAAAAGGAATAGTTTCAAATTCAAAGAGAGTAGGTTTAGATTAGACCTTGGGAAGAAATTCTTTACTATGAAGGTAGTGAAGCACTGGAATGTGTTGCTCAGAGAAGTTGTTGCTCCATCCCTGGCAGTATTCAAGGCCAGGCTGGATGGGGCTGTGAGCAGCCTGGTCCAGTGGAAGGTGTCCCTGCCTATGGCAGAGGAGTTGGAACTAGATGGTCATTAAGGCCCCTTACCACCCAAGCCTTTTTATAATTTTATGATTTAATCATGTTAATCTGTTGAACTACAGCCATTTGGATTCAGTTAAGATAACTCTGAGATTATTTGTATTGATACTATGCTAATAGTTTATTTAAGAAGGCCACAGGAAAATCATTGTTGTCTTTAAAATCATTCTACTGTCATTTTGTACTTTGTATAAATATGCTGAAAACAAATGCACAAATATCAAGGGGCCTAGGAAAGAAAGAGCCACAAATTTTCTGTGAGTGTCCTGAATCTGCTTGGTAATCCAAAATTGCATGAGCCTTTCAGGATCAAGTTTATCTTGGATACAATAATAAGAAGAAATATTTTAATATCCTCATATATTTGACTCAATAATCATAATAATCCATTCCAGTCTAATATTAATGAAAAAATTTGCCTCCTCAGTATAGACTGGTGTGGCTCCATTCCTGTTACTGAACCAGCATGCCTTTATCTGGAGCCCTGGCTCAGCTACCCACACTTGCACACATGACTAATCTGTTCACATTAATATCCTCCTGAAGCCCATAGAGTAACATTTAAATAAATAAAGGCATACTTATGTATCTACAGCATCATACTCAATTCCCACTATGTTTTTATTTTTCATAGGTTACCAATCCATAGGTCACTGGTAAAAAGTCCTGCACATTGCAGTGCTTGTGTTCAGGAAAGAGGGTGTCACAAACTGCTGTGTACCTCAGGGGATTGCATCCTTTCTAAGGAAACAGAAAATTGTCATGAACAGCAGCCAAGAAGTTTCCTGGTGCAAACTGAAACCAAAATTGCTTTTCTGAGATGAGGTAAGCAAGAAATGGCTGAGAAGGAATATTTGCCTGATTCAAACACACTGGCAGCTAGTTTGGTATTTTTATTTTGGATTGTGGGTCCAAAGCACAATCCTGTTTTCATTGGCAGTGAAGATCTTAACGAGCATAGATAATTCTTGGCTGGATTATGCTACCAAAATCTCAACAGTCTGCCAGTTAACTCAAGCAGCTGCACTTTCTCCAAAAGGGAAAAAAATAGAATCTACCTGAAAATAGATTGACAACATTGAACTGTTGCAAGTCAATTTCTAATAAAGGAAATTAGATCATTGAACTATTGTCTTACTCTGTGATACTGGGTTCTGTTTTTGTATACTTCTCCAGAAACATAGCACATCATGTACAACTTCTAACAAAATGCAAGACTGCAAGCAATATTAGAAATCATTCAGAGGGCAATGAAAATATTATGTTTGTTTATTTCAAGCATTGAAAATGCAAAGCCAGACAATATAAATCACAGGTACTTTTCTTACCTCCTTCACTCTAACCTGGACAGGTTCAAAATTTCAGAAACTTGGGTGAAAATACAAAAAGTGTCTGGTTTGAGCCAGGTTGTGTGTATTCATGAAGAGCAATTGCTGGTGAAGAATGTCCAAAGTAAAGAGGTATAGACACTAAGAAGAATGTAGTTGGGTGTGGTGGATCACTTGCCTCAGTTTAGGTATGTGAAATCCAAGCAAGAACTTTCTTGTTGATCTTGAAAACCAATTCACTAACAGGCTAAGCTGAGTCACATGGAATAAGAAATCATCATCATAATCATCATCATCTAGGCATTATAACTATTTCTATTTGTAAATATTTGCAAGATGTCAAAATACTCAGATAAGCTTCTTAAAGACCTCAACGAAGACAGAAAAACCAAATCCGCCATTTCTTCAGGGAAAAAAAAAATCAAGTCACAATTTTTTCTGTTTGATGACACTTGCTTTGACTGCAAAAGTTAAAGTTGTGGTTGTGCATGCTTCCTGCTAGAGAATTTTTTTGCTGTGCTGGATGTCCAGGATTTCATGGTTTGCATGAGCTCATTTCTCCTTTAATGTATGAGGTAGATAGGGAAGAGTAAAAGAAAGGATGTTATTTATCTTGGTTATCCTCTACATCAGAAGATATTTTGATATTCTACTCCATACTGATGGCATGAATCAACCTTTTCTTCTATCTTTGTCAAAGAATTTTAAGTTTTGAGATACCTACTTTAAGAAATCAGGTGTTTAGGAGAACCTAGGCTTAGGTTAAATCCCTCACATCCATGACACTGCCTGAATAACTTTCCTCCAATTTTCAGCTTGGTGTAATTTGTTACAAAAATGTCAGTAGTTCATAGTTTCCTCTGTTTAAAGTGGCAACACAATGAATGACCAGAAGCTGCTCTTTGCATTGACTAGTAAACAGTTTTACATTGACCAGCCATAGACAGCCATTTGAAAAGAAGTCCTAAATGTGTCAGAATGTGAACATATCATTGTTCTTGCAGTCTTTACACCAGGCCTTTGCTCCTGCAGCAAGGGGATTGCCATGTAGTTACTAAGCACAAATCTGAACTCCAATACAAGGTCAAATTAGCAGCAAAACACATGAAGCTCAAGACAACAAAACTTTTTAAAAAAAGAAAAAGGTAAAACAGAAAGACCAGACTAGTTTATGCATGATTCACTTCACTATCCAAATATTATCTATTCACACTATGCTTGTTGTGCTCTGTATTTTTTGTGCATCCTGTGTAGCTGCAAAGATGCAAAAGGGTCCTGTACATCAGGAGACCCAACTGCTTACCCTGTCCAGGAACCCTAACTGAGAATGGCAGTACAAAGGAGATTCATCCTAATGGGGAAGTACAGGATTTTTCAGGTGACCTGATTCAGGAGGTGAAAGAAGCACAGTTATTTGCATAGGTATGCTGCCAGGGAATTCCCTGAAGTGGTGAGACCTGGAGAACTCCTGGCAAAGGCTGGTGCTATAAGCTGTGGAGCAGATCCTATCTCCCTTTACTTCTCCTGGTTTTCACCTGGTTTCAAATATGCTTTGATCTCCACCCCTCCTGTAATTGTAAGCAGGAATTTATTCCTAGTTCCTAGCACAGAGGCAAGAAAAGAGTGTTAACCCTAACTCTTACAAAGTTTTAATGAGATGACACAAATAAATTCCTTAATCGAGCTAGAGATTTATTAATGAGGTCTTTTCTTTCTTTAAATGAAAAGAAAAAGAACACAGAATGTCAGTCTGACAAAAGGAAGCTGTGCTTTCATGTTGATTGAAAAGAAAGACTCCAACTTGCAATAGCAGTACTGGCTTTGCCCAGGCATCCTGAGCAAATGTAGAAATGTAGAAATACAATTTCTAACTCACCTGAAATCAGCTTTCTCATGTCTGTGTCATTCAAAACTGTATGAAATAACGCTGCTGTTTTGAGTCGTTCATGTACAAATATCCCATTACTGAGTTGTGGTGAGGAGGAAGCAGTACTGTTTTCTTTTCAGTTATGTGATTTGCAGAGGGGAGGCATTGTTTCTGATTGTTTGTTGTTGTTTTTTTCTGTGTGTGGTGTATATTTCTTGCTGATAATTCAACTTGTGTTAGGAGAAATATTTTAAAGAAGATGCATTGGAGTTATTCAGGAAAAAAAGAGCTTGCAGAAATACTGTGCTCTGCAAGTTAACTGTAATTTTCAGGAAGCTTTCAAAATGTTTACACATAAAAATGTTTACAGGGGAAAAATTCCCACCAGTCATTGCAGCTATTGCAATATTGTAAGAATAAAAAGGTAAGTTTACTGATTTTGTTTTTCTTTTCCAGTGTCTGTAATCTGCAGTGAACTATGAACTGCCTCTGGTGGTTTAATGTTCCCTCTTCCATTACAATATGCTCTGCAAGGGCAGAATACAAATAACATGATAAGAAACAGTTACTCATAATTTTAGTCCATTTTCCCTCCTTCCTATTCAGAATAATAAAACAGAGGCTACCAGCTTGTGCATCTTATTTCTGAGTTGATAATAAAAGATGATAGAGAGATGGGGGACAGGGATCTGTCCATTTAGGCAGTTTAAATTACAGCTTAATGGGTTAACTCCACACTAACCTAATTTTATTTTCTTTATCCTCAGCTCTGTATTACTGATCCTAGTCCCACATGGATTCTCTTTCCATTCAATATTGAGAAAGTGCTTCTCTGTTTTGTCTTTTAGGGACTAAATAACATTCATAACCTCTCCATAAGAAGCTGACCTCACTGGCTGCTGATTCCCAGTCCCCGCACAATCACCTGACACTCAGAGGCATAAAGGCATGACAAGTGATACCCCAGCTGCAGCGTGGGAGTGTTTGCTGGGTGGTGTCAGACTCTTCCAGACAGCTGTGGAAATCCCCTTCACTCTGCATCCCCTGAAATGACAGTGAGTAAAAGTACTAGTGAAGAAACTTTGAAGAATATCAGATAAACCTGTCCTGGCATAGGGTTATAAGACTTGACCTAAGAGATATCCTTAAAGGTCCAATGTCTGAGTAAGTATATTATAAATGGCAATGTAGGATCTAGCACTGTTTCTAGCTCTTCTTGCCCCACTTCTTTAGAAGTGACCCAGGCGTGAGTACCCTCAATCCCTTATCACCATTGCTAATTGCTATTAACTACTTTTTCAAATGAGCTGAGAACATTTGGCTACTTGTCTTCCACTAAAATAAATCAATCAATAAATAATTTTTTTTGAACTGTGGAACAGAGAGAGTATAAAATTGGTGCAATCTACTGTGTTCCTGGGAGATGCCTAGGAATTAGCACAAAAGAAAGAGAGTGGCATCCTCCCATCCCAGAGAATGCTGGCCTTGTCACTGCTTTGGTCTGGGCACAGACTCTGGAAAGTTTTAGGAAATGGAAAACCAGTTTTGCAGTGTGGTGCTTGGGTGTGGGATGGGGCCTCACCTGGCACCACAGGCAGCACAAACAATAATAAGTGATTGAACTGGCTGCTAGGTTACACTTGGTTTGTAATACTTATTATGGTATGAAGCTAATGTAACACTGTGAAAATATCAGACTGACTGAAATCAGAGGGATAATATTAGGAGTGCAGTGTTTGCTGCATGAGTTTTCTATTGGTTATATTTGTTAGGTATAGCCTCATTCTTTCACTTTGGAGTTTTTCTGAGATTCATTAACCTTTCAGAGCGAGTTTTATGCCAAATGTTCATTTTGTCTCAGAGGTTAATTTAATTTGCTATTCTCTACTGCAAACAAAGCAATAGTTCAATTTGAACTAAACCTTAGGTCATCCTGCAGCGAATCACTTACAGGTGGTTAAAAGAAAGTGGTGCAAGATACAAAAGTAATTACAGCAAAATGAAAATGCCTCGGAAACTTCAAGAGAGGAACCAATTAATAAAGCAAGTCAGCATGAGAGGCAAGAGCACTGAGAGTGAGACATCTAGTTGTTGAGCCAGTTTTATACCAACATAGAGTAAATGTCTCCATGGAGCAATGGTAAAGTAGCTGGTATCCCAAGCCAGCAGTTTCAGTGCAGTGTAATGATACACCTTAGTCTTCACAAGCGTTTCTCATTCAGACTATTTTCCAAGAGAATTGGAAGTGGTATTCAAATCATATGTATTTCCACAAAACGTGCACCCATATAGTGTGAATAAATTTGAGAGTTTCTTGACACAAAGCCAATGAAAAAGCTCTTTGGCTTTTCAGTTTTCATGGGGAACCATTAATTTAACAGAACTCAGTCTGGGATATTATGGCTACCCTAAATAATAGTATTGGAGGCTTTTTTTGTACCAGGAAATATCAAAATAGTTGATTTAATATTCAGCTAGCTTAAGCCCCATATTAGTTAGAAGATATATACATATTAGTAGCCAAAAGCATTCACTTTTTGGAGCTTTTTTTCTCCAAAAACCTCTCAATAAACGCCAACAATTTAGAGTTAGGGTTAAGCTTCAAAGCAATTAAATAAGTATTTGATATAAAAATATGAGTTCGAATCAAGTTGCACCCTTGCAACTTCCTGCAGACTCTACCCTGAAGTCAGACCATAAGTTAAGTAGACATTTAAACATAAATTCCTAATAACTTCCATCATTTAAACTGGACTCACACACCTTTTAGCCCAACTCCCTTTAAAAAGAAGGTATGTATGATAACATTCTAGCACTAGGTTTGTCTTGCCATTTATTTCTGAATCTACTGGCCAGTTTTAAGTCAAGCTAACTAAAGGGCAGATCCACTTGAGTTCCCATCAATTTTATGGAATGTAGAACTAAACCAGAGGAGGGAAAGCTTATAAAATCCTCTGTAAATACTGTAGGTGAAGGAAAGGCTATGGCATCAGTTTGTGCACTATTAGACACTGGAAAAGTTGCATAGGAGATAGACTTTTCTGATACTCCCTGTCATGAATGGAGCTTCTGCTGGAGATCATAGGATACATGTCATTGCCCAAATCCACAAAACTCCACAGTGTGTTACTTCTGGATCTCTCTTTCTTGGTGGTGTCTCTTTGGAGTCTACAATGCAGACACGGTTCTATGTGAAATGCTAAGTTTGCCTTCCCATCTGTTTGAATATTTCTGTGCACTGTCATGGAACAGAATTGTTTAGCTCCAAGAAAAGGACTCCTGTGGCAACAAGTTTGGTGTCCTTTCTGGGAAGAAGCATAGAGGGTCTGTTCCTCCACTGCAGCAGCCACCAGGCAATCGGCCCCATTTGGTACCTTGGCTGGGTTTTGCCTTTTGGACAACAAAGGCTTTGCCATTTCTTTGAAGGAAGCAGTATGTCAGTAGACTTGTTTCTGCCTCCTTCCCCGCAGAGACATTTCTCTATCCCTTTTCCTACTGAAGTCTAGGAAGTGTTTTCTTTGTTCAGCTGTCTGCTTTCCCCTTTGCACAAGAATACTTTGCACTATGCAATATATTTTTAAAGCACTAGAGATTAGACTGTGAGTTCCAGACCCAAATATCCATCCCCTTTTCAAGTGAGTAACACCTCACTTGCTGCTTCTACAGCCCTCAGAATACAGCTGGTAAATGCCAGTAGCATCACTGGGATCACAGACCTGAGCATGGAAGACGCTGGAGCATAAATGCATAGACCTTCACACATGATATGAAGGCCAAGTGACAATGGCTTCTTGTTTACTCAATTTTTCATTCACTATGTGAAACCTACTTGCAAAAGCTAACGACCACTCTAAATATGCTTGTGAAACACCACCACCATTGCTGAGAATTGCCAAATTTTGTTTAACCCTTATTTTCTGCTTTGTTTAAATTCATGCAAGGGATATCAGTACTATCTGCAAGTGTTCAACACTTCTCAATATAGAAAAGAAGTCAAGATGTAACTAACTGAATGCCAACTAAACAATTAAATCCCAAATATTAGTACCTGTCAAAAACAATCCTGGTAGAACAATCAGTAGGGGTGTTTTTTTGTTGACATGCAATATGTTAACAAATGCAGTATAAAAGGTTTGCTATTCTGCATCAGAGATTTTTAAAATCAAATTAAATAGCTCTTTGAAATAAGCATTCATTCACAGGTGTTATTTTAGCCAAATATCAAATATTTTGCTTGTTGATTACTGGAGGAATAGCAAGCAAAACCCACCTTCTGAGCCTTGTTAAATCCTTCCTTCAGAGAATGCATGTAAAGAGTTTGGTTTTTATTCCAGAGGCTTTCAAAAAGGATTTTTCAAGGTACATGTTAGTTCTCCTGAGTGATGATTCAAGAGACCAACCAGTGATTTAAAAATGTATCAGCTCCTTACAACCAACACTGAGATGTTAAAATAATAAGGATTTCATTTTCCTTTTCACTGTTTTGTGGCACAATTTATTGGAAGTTCACACGAAATGTCATAGGGAATTTTGGTCTTGGGAGATAAAAAAAGAAACAGAAATGAAAAATTACAGCTTTGTGTGAACATTAGGGTTTGAATGGAGTCCAGAGGCTGAGACCTGAGCTGTAGCTGGATGTTAAATAAGAAATATATTTTTGATTTGTTTTTACTTAGCTACAGTGAAGGAAAGATGTACTGCAGTAAGTGCGTTCTGTTGTACAATCTGTGACCTCAGTGACGAGGGAGAAAATGGGCATTTGCTGTCAGCCTCTCCTCCTATTACAGATTTGAGCTTTACTCCAACATTACTTCCAGTCTAATTGCACTTGACCCAGCATTCTTGCTATGCTAGTGTCAGGCAACATATCTGGAGGCCTATGCAACAGCTAGTATTTGTAGAGTAAATATAATTGCTTGCTAAACCCTAGAAGCATCAGCCTTATGAACTTCCTTATTTTTCATTAAAATACAGGTTTCTTTCTACTTGCCTTTGGAAGCAATACAGACAACGTGTTTATGTGTCCTAAGTGGAAGATGTCTGCATTGAGAATTTAAGCTAGGGAATTAGAAGAAGGTTGTCCTATTTAGTATAAATTCAAACTGAAAATAGCAGGTTGTGGTCAGGTGTAAAGACTCGTGTATATGTTTACAATCAAAATATTGATATATGCAGAATACTGGTGTCCGCATGTTTGCATCTTAAAATTGCAGAGTTGTTTATATATTTGCACAACTTAGAGAATGTTCTGTTAATTCCCTGTTTCCTTCAATGAGGCAAATTCAGTCTTCAATATGAAAAGTTTTGTTTTTTTGCCATTACACACCAAAGGTATCTTTATCTGTTTGCTTACCTTTGCATACTTACAAAATTTTTTTTTCATTTTGAGAAGGCATTTGACATTTCAAAACTTCCAATTCGCTCTTTTTTGATATTTGTTTAACACCTGAAATGAAGCATAGGCTAGACCTGCTCTTTCCCTGTTTTGGGCAGAGTTTTATTGCCCAATTATCAGCATAATCTAGAAACAATAAAGTGAACTATGACTTTTCATATATCTAAAGTGATGCCTGGAGCAAGCTGCAGTATTGGTGTTTTCAGGTTCAGCTCTGCATGATTCAAAATGCATCTTTAAGGATGATTGGCATCCTCAGCTTGGGGCTTGTGTTTTCACCCATGAGAGGTGAAATTGTAGAACATTTTGCGGTAGCTAGCTTTGCATTATGCATATCCATTACCCTTCCAACTTAGGAAACAGCAGTGTGTGTGTCACAGCACAAGGGGGTGTGTATGCTGACCTCAGTTATCTCTCTTTCTAGCCATTTTTATGTAATAAACCAGAACAATCTATCTGCAATATGTAAAATGGTTCATTTTCACAGTGCAACCTTTCCCTTCCCCCTCAAACTACAGCATAGCAAAAAGCTCTAAGACAGTAGGGCATCCACAGCTATGTATTGATTCACATAGGTATTGAAAATCTGAAGGTTCATGCCTCTTTTCAGTGAAGATAATTTAAGATCTGTGGAATTTTAGTACTCAGGATTCTATTTCATTAAAAAAAAAAAAAAAAAAAGCCGGTGCAAGATCCACCTACTAGGATCCTCTTATCATACAGTCCTGTGACTTTCCTGTGATTCACATTCCTACCTTTCCCCTCAAAATAAATTTTATTTTCTGTATTTTAAGCCTTCGTGTAAGATGCTCCAAATAGTATCCCTCCATTGCCTGGATGCTCAGATGGATGCTTTTACTTATTCAAGAGTATGAATCAATTATTTCTAGGTTTCTGGTAAGTCTTGCCTTTCTTTGTCTTTGAGTTTATACTGTTGTTTTTTTTTAATATAAGGAATCTATTTTTGTCTTGGTGTTACACTGAACACATAACAAGCACACAGTGATACACACAGGGCTGAGTGAGCCCTGATTCTCAAAGGGAGTGCTAGGTGAACACAGCTGGGGTGTCTCCAATTATATGATAAAGTGGCTTAGAGTTCCTATTATTTTTCTCTGAAATACTAGACAGAAAATGGCTGTGTGCAATGCAGAGCATGTGTGCTGTTAGCCTGTTTGTATTCTGGATGTGTCAGACTTCCAGCACATGAGCAGATGAGTTTTCCAGCTCATGTACATTGACTCTAACAAATCCAGCTCTGCAGTGTATGGATAGCAGAATAGGCAGGCTCACAGGATTCATTTCCACTAGGAGAAGTGTGCTAGGCATGTGGTTTGCTGTGTGTGTGTCCATTTTTCAGCACATCAAGCAGTTGGGTCAGATCTACTGCCAGGACTTCTGCAATCTCTTGCAAACATTTTCAGCAAGCAAGAAGAGAGTGGCTCTTGCCCTGCAGCTGGCACAGTAGATGCGCTCCAGGCTTCAGCATTCTGCTGCTCCTGCAAAGGCATCCTCAGGTCTGGATGGCCCCATCTCACGGAGATTATATACTTCTGCTCAGCAGAGATGTGGGAGGCCCAGAGGAATCTGGTTTCAGCCAATATCTCCAGGATGTTTTGGCACCCAGGGGCATGAAGGACCCTGAGGACATCCTGAAATAGTGTATAAAGTAGGAGTCCAACATGGAGCCCTGGCATCAGTGTTCAGTAGCTTTATTAACAGTGCACTTCTCTTGCATGGCAGCATCTGTGCAGTGCTCTGCAGCTTCCTCACCTTCCCCTGGGCTCCAGCTGGGGTGTTTAGCACAGGTCTGGTCCTGAGGTCTTGCTCCTGACTTTATGAACACAATTCCTCCCCCAATGAAAACAGTGTGATGGCAGCTGAATGTCAAAGTTTTGCTCTTCACCTCTTAAAACATCTATGAATGTTACATAAGCTTGTAGTGCTACATTTTTAATGTGCATCACATCTGTACATCTCTAGAATGATCTGTCTATATGAACAACAGCTGAAACACCTCCATCTGTACAGCTGCCAAAACACTTTAGGTACATCACATTAGTCAACACAGAAGGAACTGGTTATTTTTATAAGGAAAATGACACCAAGTCCTCTTTCAAATATTTGAAATATTTTTGGCAAATCACATTTTTATAATCCTTATACAGCTGTTTCATACTGAAACAAAACATTATACTGCATATACAATAAACATCCCAAGACCTCCCCTCTGATTTTATTATTTCCTTTGCACAAGCATATGAGAGATGAGACTTAACACAAAAAAAAAAAAACAAACCTAAAACAATGTGGCATAAACTCATATTTCTGTATACAGTCAGCTTGTTATGCACCACATTGGCAGTATCAGCAGCTGGTGTGGACCATGCCACAGGGGTATAACATGGAGGCACTCAAAACATGAGGTGAAAGGAGAAGTGGAAAAATGCATGGTCTTTATGGAGCTTCTGGGGGTCAGCTTCTCTCCTGGTATTGTTTGGCCAGTGGCAAGGGACTGCAGATGCTGCAGGTATCTGCCCATCCCTGTACTTCTGCTGTAAAACAGACTGCAAGGTGTGACCTGTGGACTCGGTGTGATGGATTGTAGGAACCATCAAACCTGATTAGAGAAGACCGCACGTTGTTTGCTTTGCTAAAGTGAAACATGCACTGCCGGCAAGACTCAGAGGGCTGATACTTCTTTCCACTCTAGCAGCCCAGAAACCAGTGATCACTGTGGTGCAGCCTATCTCCTTCAGTTTCTTTTTTTTTTACCTTATTTTCTTCTGTGCTTTGTTTAGTCCCAATGGACCAAACCACATTGCTTTATACTGTTCCAGAATACCCGTGAAGGCAGTGAGTAGATTTACTCCAGACTTACACTGCTAGGATCAGTATCAAGATCTGGCACATTTTCCTTGTGAACACTTCTTTTCTTTTCACTCCCAGCTGGGTGGCTTCAGAGCCTGGAAAATGAGAGGCGCAATTTTTAATGTCTCATTCAAACAGCAGTGTGGTAGAAGTGGCAAATAATAGTTGCTTCCAATACAGGAAACAACACACAGTGCAACTGTTCCTATTTTATAAGTTATTTTAAAAAATCTCTTCATGTTGATTGTAATAATTATTTGTGCTACTCTAGCTCATAAGCTTTAATTTATGAGTTTATTGTTAATCAATGCTGTAATTATAGCTCTTTTATTGTGTGTGTGTGCGTAGGTTTGTGAATTTTAAAATGCTAAAAAAGCTACTAAGTAAGATGTAAAAGATGACTTGGAAAATAAGCTTTTAAAGTACTTTAATAAAATAGCACATATAAATAATATACTGAAAACATTATCAGTAAGGCTTGAAAATAAAGCACTAAAATGTTATGTTGGCATGGATATCCTTAATCCTTATCGTTAAGAAATACCCAGGGTTTTTTTTTCTGAAATTGGGCCTGTAATAGATAATTGTCCTTTAACTGGCAAAAGGTTTGCATTAATGCTAAGGCTACAGTGACAGATTTCCAGTCCCTGTTATGAGATAGAAAGACATTGCATGCTTTAGAGGTATCAAAAAACCCCATATTAATATGGGAAATAACAAACCTTATTTACAGCTCTGTTCCAAGAAATGGGATTTGGGCTGATTAAAAAAAAAAATCCACTCAAAAATATAATCAGCCAGAGGAAAGCACTTTGCGTGAGAACATGAAAATTTGGCAGAGAAACAAGCAAATAGAAGCACTATTATACTGACGTGTTGGACAACATTTATAATGGGAGGTTTCAAATATCATATAAACAAAAGTAGTGATACAATTAGATAAATGCTTTTCAAATTAAAGAAAAATAAAATTACCAATTGCCCTCTGAGACAGGAGGTGTAATGTGTAGGGAGTTCTGGTCCTTCATATTCAACCTTCAAGATCTAGCGTGCTTTGTCATGCCCAAGCTATTGGAAGAGAAAGCAAACTCAGAGACGGATCTGGAACAGGGTTAGGAGGGAGCCTAAAGTCTTACTGAGCAGAGAAATAGCTGACTAAACCAAACAAACTTTATTTTTCTGCTACAGAGGGAAAATAGTCACAAGTAACTGCTGGCTGAATGCTTGTAATCACAGCTTGGGCTACTGAGTGCTTTTGCCTTCACAGATCTTTTCTTTCCTGGGGTAAAACTGTTTCTATGAGTCAGATCAGGAGGTTTCGCATTAATCTTTCCTTTTTGCAAATTATTAAAACACCATGCAGAAAGTGTGTTTGCATAGCTGGCAACTTTATCACATGCTGGGCCAAGCACATGGGGTCTGTGGAAACCTGCTGAGAAAATCCTGAAGAAAGCCTGGTACTTTAATGTTGGCAGAACTTGTGCCAGGCAGAGCTGCAGCAGGGAACAGATGAGATGTGCACCCTCTTCACACCTCTGCTTCGCTGGTTGTTTCCCTTTTACATTTGGGGATATTGAGATGAAGAGGAAGACCCAGAACCATGTAGGAGTAATTAAAAATTCCACAGGGATCTCTTCCCAGAGCTGCTTATATCCCTAAAGCAGTCTCTTAAGAGGTAAAGAAACCCCAGGAGCTTCCAGGTCAGCTCAAGAGGATGTTAATTATGATTGCTATAAATACAGAGGAGCTCTGGATTGGTTAGTGTTTTTGTTCTCTTCATTTTTATTTTGGAGACAAGAGGCTGAGGAAGTGCATACCCTGTTCCTGACCTATGTGCTCCTGGACACCTGACTGGAGGAAAAGCTTCAGTGCAGAGCAGAGGGAGGTCTGAGGGAAGAGGAGAGGGAGAAGGGTTGCAGAGCCAGAAAAACTATTGTTCAGATAGGAGCAGGAAGATCAACTAGCTGTGAAACTGCTCTTTTAGTGCTTTCTTTTTTTCACAAAGGCAGTGTTTTCTCACTGTCATCAGGACATGAGAAATCCCCACTTCATTATCTGCTGTTTGGTGCTGAACATTCAACCAAGAGCTTATATTTTTTTTGTGAAAGGTGATTCTAAGGAAAAATACAAAACTATTATGTCTTTTAGTGGTGTCTGAACCCTTTGAAAAAAAGGTGCAGCTTCCTATCAGAAGAATTTTTTTCTCCAGGCTGAAACTATTATTCTGCTACAGAGTTTGACTCCCTTCCCATAAAAATTCCATCCATTTTAATAGGAAAAGAGAGACTTATAGCTTCTGGTCCCCATCCAGACCTTCACAGTCTTGCAATGTGTTTTTCCTGGAAAACAGGGTAATATTTGTATTTTCCCCATATTGCAGATGGATAATTAAGGCAGAAGCGGACTAAACACCACACATTGATTGGAGCCCAGCTCAGCAGCGCCAGGATCAACACTGAAGTTCATGAACCTGAACTAGGGGCTACTCAAGCTGCTGCAAAGCAGGGAGGGAATGATGCTCTGGCAGCCAAACACCCGCATTTGTGGGTGTCTGTGCAGACCCAGAGTTCCTGCTCCCACCATCACCCTGTCAGTGACACCCTGTCAGGCATAGCTTGAGGGCTCTTGGAGAAAGGATCTCGGTGACATGTGTCTGCAAAACGCCTTTAATGCCAGGCATAGCATAGCTCTGAGCTTTGGTAAGACAACAACAGGCAGTGCATTGTGCCTGGTCGTCCCTGGGAGGTTAAGGAAGGAGAGTAGTGCAGGGAATGAGCCCATTTCCTCTATGCTTCATGACGGACTGGGTCCCTTCTCTCCTCCCTGATGAGCGGGGCTGGGCTTCGCAGGCTCACATCTACACCCTCTCCTCCTTCCCATATGAGACCATTGCTCTTCCCTGCTTACCTGTCCTCTGCTCCTCCTGGCAAGCCATCAGAAGGACTGGCAGTGGCAGCTCCTGCTGCAGGGAGGTTTTAGGAGGGCTGCTATGGTTGTGGTGGAGAAACAGGGAGAAGGAGGTGGCTGCCAAGGCAGGCAAAGGGGGATGTGGAGACAGATGGCTGCGAGCACAGGGAGCAGTGCCTGTGTGGGGAGCAGCATGTGGGAGGTTGAACAACGTGGTGCTGCTTTCCCCTTAGCAGTCCAGGCTGGATTACTGCTGTGGGCAATTACATGATGGTAACAATCTCCTTCCCTTTATGACTCTGCTACTACAGGGGGGCCACACAACCAGTGACCTCCCGACATGCTTTATCTCTTCTTTCTACCCTTTGGTTTTGATTTGGGATTTTTTGGGATGCAACATTCCTTTCTGATTATTCTGGAAGCTCTTGGGGGATTTGAAATAGCAATAAAATATGGTAGGTTTGGCTGGGAAAATTCTGTTTAACAAAAAAATGTTGAGGTTTGGAAACTTATTTTTGTTCTCTGTTGAAACAAAATCAAAGTCTTCAAAAAACTGTTTTAGAAACAGAGCAGAGCAATCTGTTAGGGACCCACTGGGTGGTAGGAGTTCCTTGTTTGGAGCTGAGCACAACAGGACCGTGGGTCTCAGCTCTTCTCCCCTAAAAGTGGGCCCTAGGCAGGGACTATCCAGAGGTGCTGCTCCTTTGTTCTGGTTCACACTAGAAATTCCATTCTGGGTGTCATTACAGAAAACCAATCTATTTTCATTAGAAAAATTTCATTGCAATGTGTTTGTATTTTCTTTTGAAGAATTCCAGGTCACTCTGAAGTTGAGGCCATGCCACAGAAATTAAGTTCTGCAGGTTCTCAGCATCCATTTCACTTTTCTTCTAACCATGTGTTAGGCTACATAGCTTAACTTGGAGTTTATTTTTTTAATTTTAAAATGTGCCATTTACAAAATATCAATATAAATCAAAAGCACAGCCACTGAACTTCTGTGGGAAATGGCCTGGCTAGCCTTTCAGCCACTGCTTGCCAGCTTCACTTCAGAAAGTCATCTGGCTCTGGAGCTGCCTTCAGAAATGTGTTGAAGGGATTCCAAGGCATGTACAAGATTAGCAAAATCATTTCGGGAGCAACAACAACACAGCCCTCCACCTCAGGGCCCAGCCAGGCTGGAGGGGTGAGCCAACAGCAGTCTTGTGAAATTCAAGGAGGATCAATGCAAACTCCTGGACTGCTGAGGGAAAAACCCTGCAGGGGTGGAGGCTGGGGGTGGCTGGGCTGGGGAGCAGCTCTGTGGGACTCACTGGTGCCCTGGGGAATTATGAGCCATTCAGGAACCAGTAGACACCAGACATGGTCCACCCATGCATCTAGGGACTGGATTAACCCCCTCTTCTCTGCACTCATGAGACTGTGACCAGATACGGTGTCTAGTTTTGGGGCTCCCTCAGTACAAAACATGGGCAAGCTGGTGTACTTTCAGTGAGGGGCCCTCAGGCTGGTCAGGGCTGGAGCAGCTCCCTGTGAGGAGAGGTTGAGGAATGGGCTGTCTCAGTCTGCGGCAGAGATGGCTCCAGGGGGGCTGGAGAGGAGTGGCCCAGTTTCCTCACAGCAATGGAACAACAATGCTGGTTTTGCTGTTATGCACTCCATTTCTCATAAAACTGCACACTAACAGTTGTGTGATTTGTCAGAGCTTCATTCTGACAGTCCTAGAAAGAAGGGGCTACTTTATGTGGATGGAAAGACAGGATATTTCACCTCCCCCTGGCAAAGGGAAGAGTACTGCCTGGGGAGCAACAGGAGCCACAGTCCCTTATATGGACTGCTGGCGTTTGAAGCTGCCCCATGGTAGAAAACGTATATCTGTGCTATGTTTTTTAGAAGGATGGGGAAAATTTTTCTGCTACATACTGTCTGCTGGAGGCCTAGGGATCATATTCACCGGAAAGTGCCAGTATTTTGTTTAAACCCGCAGAGAAATTTCACACCCCCATACCTCCTCATCTACAACTGCTTCAGTGTGTCCTAGTAACATGGTCTAGCCCTAGAGATGGACCAGATCTACCAGTCCATCTCATCCATCTCTCTTCTAATTCAGAATTGTGCCCTATAACAATTTCATCAGTCAAATTTGAACAGACTCCTGTTTCCCAAGTTTTTGAAATACTAATCCCCAATAGATGTCACTGTTTAGTAAACATCACATGAAGAAAACTACATTAAGGGGTACCATTGTTAAGTGAGACCAGTTGTGTTTCACTATCTTGCATCTTCAACTGGTAAGAAGAAGTAAAGGATGCATACTCCTTTCAGGGCGAGGTAGGATTTTATTTCATTGGCTTTGTTTAGTTTTTACTTGATGTACACATTGCAGATATTTATAACATGACCCCAGTTTTCATGTAATAAAATCAATTTTAACTCAATTTCTCAGTCTTTGATTGGCTCAATCTCTTTGCAAATGAATCCATTGTAAATGAATTTACAGCATGAGTCTTTTTTCCCCATTCATTGGTATGCAGTCTCATATCATTGTCGATCATGTATGACAATCCAATATAGGCATGATACAGACTTTTGTGCAGGTGGGAGGCCACTTGGCCCATTAGGGAGCATTAATGACATTTATTCCTCATTTCACAGAAGGCTTTTGTCACAATATCACCTCTAATCTTATTTTCTGTGTCTAACAGGAAATGTATTAATAGTTGCTTCTTAAAGAAATGTTGCAGCCTTTTCTTGATGTTGCCTCAGGCTTATCTTCAGCTATGTGTGGCTGGGGCTGAGAACAGGCTCAGCATTTGGAAGAGAGCTGGGGAGTTAGAGTGAGAAATGTTTCCATCTGAGGGGAAACCAGACTGCAAGACTCTGCTAAAAATTTCAGCCCCTGAAAGTTGCGGGGCTTGCTGAACTGGGGTTTTGTTTCAGCCCCGGAAAATGACAGGAATCCATTGTGCAAATTATGTGCAGATGTGGGGCAGGGTATCACACATAACCCACATTCTTCGCTGTTTGCATGTCGGATTTCATTTGCAGACCATATCCAATTTTCAAATTGCACTCTCTTTCAGTTACAGAAGTGGAGGCAACTGTGGCCAAATCCCAATGCTCCCTGGCTGGTGGAGGGAGACCCTTCTTGGGAAAGAAGTTTTTTTCTTGCCTTGCTGTGTCCCCACAGAAGGGACAGAGGAAGAGGGGGAGAGAGGAGAGAGCAAGGAGCATAGCACACCCAGTCATGTAGGTGCACACCTATCCTTTGTGATGGATGTCCTTCCCTGCTACCCCAGGGCTGGATTCCCTTGTGTGCCCACAGGGCTGGGCTGAGGGCCAGCAGGACTGTGACCACACCTTGCCCCCACCTAAACTCCACACTGTGACATGTCCATCTTATGTTCTCGTGTACACGTGTGGCTGCCTGTGCTGCGCAGTAAAGTTGGAAGAGAAGGCAAAACCAGTTACATCAAGGTTAGCTGATTCCTGGTTTTATTCTGGGTACGTACATACACAGTGTGCAGAGTATACTATCTACCAACAAAGCATTCCACTTATCCCAGGGAGGGCTGGACTATTCCAGTTTATCTTGTATAGAGTACATTTTTGTTGTCTGCAATGGATAGAGATGAGCCTTGAGGGAATTGATAAATCTCATGCCGAGAAGTTTTAACTTAGACATGCATAAGGAATAAATTAATTTTTAATTCATTTTTCAAGAAGCACTTTTTTGGCTCAAGACCATCATGCCTGGTATGTTTATAAAGGCACATGTAGCATGCTTCAGTTAAGAGTCTGTCAGTGTTTCCATTGTAAACCCTATTTTCAGAGGCTTATATTATAATTCTTATATAAAACTCAATCCCAGCAAGAAAAAACTGGCATCGGTGTTGGCCTGGGAGTGATGTTTTCTTAATTATTTTTTAAATATAATTTTTCTCTTGCTAATGTTTGATTAATGTTAGCTAATAAGAATACTTTCATCCTTCATCACTGTTAAATCTTAAATCATAATGAACCTTGTGTCCTAACGAGTTACATGGTGTATAAATGTACTTCTGTTTGTTTTTAATACTTGCACAGCTTAAAAACTTTTCCAAAGACCTAGTTTGTATTTTGTAAGCCATTAATCAATTTTCTGCAATGTCCTACTATAGCATTTGGGAAAAAATATTATCCCAAGTAGGAACTGCAAGCAGAAAGTCCCACAGAAGCTCTCTAGCTATGCTTCCAGAAGTGCTAGGGGGTGTTTTGCAGCTGGGACTCCTGGCCCTGCCATGCAGCTGTTGCAGTCCTGCTGGCAGGTGATGGATGGTGAAAGCTCACTGGGTGAAGTTCAGCTCTCCAGCAGAGAGCAGGCTTAATTGGCATCACTGAGAGGAGGAGAGACCAGTGCGCACACCAACCTTCCCCTTATACAGTCTTTTCCTTCTCTTAAACACACAAGCTCACAAGATCCCCACAGGGAATGAGGGCTCACAGTTGCATTCATGGAGCCTAAAAGAGGCTAATATTAGTTTTAAATAAAAAGCTTTTTTACTCGATATCTGCTCATGAAAGCAGAAAAATCCAATGTTAGCCTAATGATGCAGTTTTGCCCTTATCAGCTTCTTTTTGCCCATAGGCTTTATAAAAGTCTCCTAGCACTGGGTAACATTCTATACAATATGTGTTGCCTGCAGTACCTGAGCACAACAGGGCATATTAAGGACAGAATTTGCACCCACCCTTTGAATATTTACATCAGACCTTTTAACCTCCTGTGAGAACAGATTTAATTCTTTTTATGATACTCGGCAACAGCTTTCATACTTCCACAAACACTATGTAGCTCTCATACCATAAACAGTCATAAACTAAGCCAGGCTTCTCCATATCTGAGCAATGGAGTTCAAGGATTTGTGAGTTTTCTTTCCTGACATTTGGGGTTCACAGAACTTGTGTTCTTAAACTTTTCCCTCCCCTCTAATCCTCTTTTCACCCCAATTTAAACAAACAAATATGTTTGGGGTTTTTTGTGTGTTTCACATTATAATTGGGTTTGAAACGCAAGACGGACACATATGGAGACCATATACAGTGCAATGTATCTGTGATCCGCTAGTCCTTCGCCTCCCTCGTTGGGCTGAACACTGCAGGTTAGGAGTTTCAAGACACCCTCCCTAAAAGACTTGCCTGTGTTATGGACAGATACTGAGCTTTCCAGCTTTTATTCATCAAAGAAAGCCTACCTAGATGCATTTTGGGCCTCCTTTTGACAAATTTTCATACGCCTTACAACCATGAATGGATGTGTCACACACTACATTACTGAGCAGTACTTTTATCGTTGTGGAGCTGAATCAGAGAGAGATTAAATGACTTGGTGAAAGTCACACAGGAAATTTGTGACAGAGTCAAGAATTTCCTGAAAGCCAAGCTACTGTTTTCAATTATTGTTTTTCTAGTTCTTCTTTGGCAGCATTCAAAGTAGAGGTGAATCCTATATTGAGTATGCATCTCTGTATATGTACTCATTAAGAGAAGATCTGCAGACCTTTCTCCAAAGGGCATCTGTAAGCAGAGAAAGGAGACAAAGGGCAGGAGAAAGGGCTTATTAGCTGCACCCCATGCACGTGTCAAAAGCTTAAACACAGAGCCAGTAATGCACTCTGCTCCAGGCCACACAGGAAGTTTGTAGCAGAGACAGGGAATTTAATCTGCATCCCCTGAATCCCAGTCCAGGTTTTCAATGTCTTCCTTAACCAGTTCATATTTCATATGGTATGCAGTCTGTACCATATAGTCTTGGAAATTCTTTATTTATTTATTTTTACTCTCCCTTCCTCTCTGAAATAATCTAATCCAGGAACATTTGCACTGAACTTTTGAACCTTTGATGTTTAAGTAGATTCAAAATTAGGCAAAATGTGTTTTCATGTTGTTAATTGGAATCACTGTGCCTGGATCTTTTAGCAGCCTCCACATGGTTAACTTCAAACTCCCATGTCAGCCTGAAAGAAAAAAACATGCCAAACACATCAGGTCCCATTAAATGTGTTAAACATTTTAACTGTACAAAATGTGGAGTGAGGTAGATCTTTTGAAAACTGAATCAAGAGAATGACAGGCGTCTGTGTATATACTTCCTCCTGCCTGGGCTGAAGGTCATTATTTTGAACTAATAGCTGACCCCTTTGGCCTCTGGAAGGCCATTATGCTTAATGGCCTGAGCTAATTTGTTGTGCTACAGGGTTGGCTGATCTTTATTTTAATCTGCACCTTCTCCTGCTCTTGTGGGTAAAGGAACTGCTCTGATATAATCCAGTTGGCATCAAATTGCCTAAAGGAGGGAACAGGCAAGCAGATAGGAGACAGAACTATATAGTAATTTATTGAGGATTGACTTTCTTGCCAAAAACCAAACCAGAACGAAAAAAAAGGAAGGAATGAAAGGCAAAACATATGTGCATATGCATGTACACATACATGTGCACATACTTATGTGTACAAGGAGTGTAAGAGAGTGAGAGAGCAGGAGTGAACCAGGCCAGAGGGAATGGAAAAGAGGGAACAAGGAAAATCATGATAAAGACACGATTTCACAGGTGAATCTACCTTTTTAACCCCATTTTCCTTTCTTTGAGACACTTTGGAAGAATAACACCCACACAGTTTGCTGCCAGGAAACAGATATAGTTTAGTTCTCTTTCTCACAAAATCAAGCACCTATTTGAAAAGCAAAATCCCTTTGCCAGCCACATGCACATGTATCTTCTGACTAAACAGGCTGTTGTGAGTGACACAATTAAAAATCAGCTAAAATAGAAAGCAAACACATTCAGAGCATCAGTTGTTAGTCACATTCTCAGAGGGGAGGCAAAATCCCATGGGGTGCTGCTCTCACAACATTTGCACAGACAGCACTGTTTTTGTCTCCTTGAAACATTTCTTCAGGCCCTCAGCCCAGGAAGGAGCAGCATTGCTCAGATGGGATATGGGGCTCCACTACCAGCAGGGCTGGGCTTGCAGGATTTGTGGGCAAAGAGAAAGACAGGCTCTTGTCCCTTCTCTACCCTCAGCATTTTTCCTCTGCTCCAAGCGGCAGTGTGTCACAGAGCCTTTCTGTCTTAGCTGATATAAATTTGCATTTGCTCCTTCCTTTGCTCATCCTGGTCTTCTGCACACATCCTGTGCCCTGGGTAAGGAGAGGGAACACAATGAAAAAATGTCAAATCAGCAGCAAACTGAAGATTTTACAGCTTGCAAGAGCTTGCATGCAGAGGAGCAAAGCTGCTTTACATGTGTGTGCTTTTGTATCTGCAGTCACACATGCATGAAATGCCCTGGAAATGTGCACAGCATGACCAACTATTGCAAATCACAGGTCCTTGTTCCTCCCTTTTCCCACTAATTTTCTACGGTCTGCTGGTCTTGCTGATATCTTGTCTAATGTGCTGTGGTTGGCTGTTCGGGGAGGCTTGGGCACTGCTTTGTATCTGTGTTATGCAGAACACTGCAGAAGTGACAGGGCCTTGGAGCTGTGCAGTGGTGTTTTCCCCCATCTGCACCCACTGCAGCTGGCAGCAAGCAATGCTTCCCTCGAGGCTCCAGCCCTTCCTTCCAGGGCTTCAGTTCTTTCTGTTCTGGAGCCTTCTTGATGTGGGTGGTGAAAGTCACGGAGACCCCTGATCCTGCCATTGAAGATGACTCCCCCAGGCAGACTAGTCCTGCCAGAAAAGCCAATGGAAATGCAGTATTTGTTTCCATGGCTCAGCCTTGAGTCAGGGTCTGTCCCTATCAATGGTGTCTGCTCTGCCGTGACTAAATTACCTACAACAGTAGCCTTGACATGCAGGAGTGGGAGGGAAAGCTTAAGCTGATATACTTCAGTGTCTGAGTTCTTAAATATATGAGAATTATATTCTTGTACTTAATAAAGAAAAAAAAAAAGGCACATAGATGATTTCTATTAGATTTCTGACCCGCACTCAATCCTGGAGGTTCCTTGCATTTGCTGTGATGGATGTTAAAAATCACAGCTGCACGGGGGAAGGGTTGCTGGTCCAATGGTCCCAGGGTATCATGTGCCTCCACCATGTATGGAAATGAGTGTGCCCATAGGACAGCCTGAGATGTGGCCTGTGCTCAGCCATGTGGACCCAAGTCCTTGGGCAGCTTCCCTGTGCATGGGAAATCTTCCCCTGTCCTTGTAGGGCAGGTCCCCCTGACTCTGGACTATCAGGAGAGCACAGGCCCCAGGATCTCCATTGTTTGTTGGAGTGTATGCACCTCAGGTATTGAACACACCTCTAATCTTTCCATCTACATCAGCCTGAAAATTTGCAGTACTACCCTATACAATTTAAGCAATCAATTGAAAAAGTAATTTAAAAAGCAATTTCTTGCAGCAACTCAGTAAAATAAATTAAAAATCAAGATCTAAAAATTATCTGTCTGAAATAGCATGTCTCATGGTTTTGCCATGTATGCAGCAGTGTTATGATGGTGGTTTTTTTGGTGGTTTTTTTGTGTTTTTTTTGTTTTGTTTTTTTTTTTTTTCCGTTTAATTTCTCTGTATGATCTTTGGGTTTTTAATGTTTTGGGTTATAATGTTCCCACAGAAGATTTCCCATGGTAGACTGAGTACCCTAGCAAAATAAAAGGCCTCCTGCAGGTGGTGCTACAATGCTGCAAGTATTTTTAATTAGGCTAGGCACAAAAAATGCCTCCATTATAATTTTCTCTCACTTTACAACAAATGAAAATCTCCATGCAGGAAGTAGCTCATTATAGGCAGCCAAGTTCAAACTAGCTTCAAATGAAGATGTACAGGTAAAACATCTTGGAGACCTGGACTAACCCACTCTCAGTAGCACAACTCCACTTTCTCAGCACAGCTAGCAGTTGTGACATATTAAGAAAACCATTTCTTCTCCCCCTGCAAATTCTGACGAAAATTTTTGCCTTATTCTTCATGCCCAGTGGCTTGTGCAGTTAAATATGACGGTGCAAAATGAGTCTGCAAGATGTCCTGTAACAGATTGGTTAGTATTTTGCACCCCATATTAGTATAGGAATGTACAAGCAACAGACAACCAAGGAAAAATGATTAAAAAACCCTTAAATGTCTGCTAATGAAAAAATTTTAATGTTTTATGAATCTCTGATTTTTCATAGACTGGGAAAAATAGCTTCACTTAGCCAGAGTAGCCTGATGGGCCACCTCTGAATAGGCACAGCCAGTATTCATTCCTTTTTGCCTTTAAATGGCATTGGATAGCCCAAAAAATGAAGCCATTATGTAGGAAAAAAGTTAACCTGTGAAGCAAAATACTTCCATTTTAAACCTTTGTAATTTCAATGATCTTTACAAGAAAATTGTTGTTCTACAGATTTTCTTGTCTTTAAAAGTATCTTCTTTTTCCTCTTTCTTGTCTGCTGAAATTTTGTTTCTCGTTTATTTTTTTGTTTGTTTATGAATTTATTTGTTAATGTGAAAGAAAATAAAAGGCAAACATGAAAAGTAAAGGGGAAAAGAAGGCAAAACAATTACCTTTTCTGATTCAACATGAAACAATTTGGTTTTAAGTATCATTAGCTATTTCTTTTGCCTTCCATTTTAGTTTTTATCCCAAACTCGTAAGTCACTCTTTTCCTTTTTCTATGAAAATATGTTTTAAAGTGTGTCTTCTTGCTAGTCACAAACTGTTGCAATCCTTGTAGTTAAAATAACCTGGCATGGCATCCTGTGAGGTTACCCCAATTCCATTTACTCAGGGAAAGAAACAATTAAGCCATCAACACAAGTGCTTCTAGGGCTGTCAGATCAGAAAATAAATGGAGGATGAATGATGATGTAGTTGCAACACTTCTATAAGACACAGCTGCAATTAAATTAACAATGCAGTGACAATAATTAAAATATATGAAATATTTCTTTCAGGTAACATTTAATCTTATGCTTCAGGATGGTTTTGTATTTTTTTTTCCTCTTCCTTATGTACACCACCTGAAACTTCCCAAGAAATTTACAGGGAGAGGTATCTATTTGGAGACAATAATGACTTGCTCTTCAGTGCAATTACAAGGAAAATCAGGACAGGTGCAATATCCATTTATTCTTCAATCTCTCATTCTCAGAGAGGTACAACGTGTCTGGGTTAGCATGGCTATTAGCAGTTCAACAACAAATTTTTTTTTTATAATTAGAGAAGAGGTTGCTTCTTATAAATTGAAAGCCTATTAGTACTCACCACTTGAACTAATAGAATATTGTGTTACACACATCTATTTCCTTGCAATGTGCTACTGTGATCAAGAAGATAGTCCTTATTTAATGTAATATTAGCACTGGCACAAAAGGTGCTTAATTTTTTTTTCATGAGATGAAACCCTGCATGTAGATATGGTTTTAAAACACACAAAACAATACCTATCTCTAAACAACCATGTCTTCTTGAAAGATCAGATGCACAGAGGGAACACAGAGACATTTTCTGAGGTTTCCTTGAAAAAGTCTAATCTTCAGAAGGAATTTCTAATGAAAATAAGTGAATAGAAAGATTCAGCAGCTGCATATACACACCTTGTGCCCTCTTGGGAAGAAAGCTTTGTCTTTGAGTGTTATCAGTTCATTTTTGGAGGCAGTAACCTTGAGGACTCTTCATAGGGATGATATTTATGGCTTTCTTGAAACACATCAGTGTGTCCTTGAGCGTAAAGGAATGACACCAAGTCTGCACTCAGCACTCTGGGGGTTTCTGCATTAGCAGCAGATCTCTCTGGGGGGCCCTTCCTCTATGAGTCCCAGAGCTTTGCATGGGTCACGCCACAAAGGCAAGATTAGAGGAGGACACCTGGTTAGCTGAGCCCAAGGGGTTTATGTGGTACCTTGTTCTTAGTTGCTTGGTGCTGTGGAGATTGAAGTGATTTATGTGCAGAGGCACACAGGCAGCCTCTCAGACAGGGACATAGAGACTTGGGTCCCACTGACAAAGAGAGTTTGAATGAAGCCGGTGTTGAGTTCAGACACTTCATGTAATGTTGAGGCCACCATTAAAGGAAATTGCCTTTTCTGTGGATTCATTTTTCTGAGTTATGTAACTTTACACTCCATAGTTGTTTTTATCACTGATATGTAAATGTCATCACAGAGCTTAAGTGAAGGCCAACCAGCTACTGATTGTAAACCTTGTAAACCACTCCTATTATTATTAATTAATATTATTTATTATTATTATTATTATTATTATTATTATTATTATTTATTACTGCTTTGTAAGAGTGTAATGCTCTTCTAACACAAAATCTCCTCTTTTGGGTTTCTTCATACACTGGAACTACAGAGTAAATTTTCAGTGGTTGGAAAACAACTATTGTATCTTTACCTGTGGAGGAAAGGGTTGTGCTGTCTCCTTGGTGAAGCTACTTTAAGATACTTTTGGAGCCTATAATTTAATGGCTGTACCAATTTTAAACAGGAAATATGTTACTGACATGAGAGACATCTACCAGAAACCGTCAGAAAAAACCCACAAAATCTGTTGAGGCAGAAAGAGCAAGGCATTACTTATATCAGAGAACCACAGGCTTTTCATATTTGCTAAAGAATTTTCCCTGACTGGGCAGTGTGTTGACATAAACCTGAAGCAACTGAGAAACCATTTCTATATTACTACTTTGCTCAACTGCTGATAAAAAGCCCAGTTGTAATTCCTTTCTATATGAAAGTAAGCAGAATTTTCCTTTTTTTTCCTTTGAATCAGAATAGTTTGATTTAACATCACTGTGAGATTAACATAGGCAAGAAGGCTGCAGAATGAATCAAGGGGCTTTTGGTTGTAACAAGATTGTCTTGCCTATAGAAGGACTCAAATGGACACCAGGAAACAGTTTTAGCCATGGTCCTCACTTCCTGCTCTACTAAACCTGAAAAGTTCTGACTTCTATTCCCTCTGAAAAGAGGTCACAAACCACCACATCTTTCACCATAACCTTATAAGATTTCCACAGAGCACCCTGAGAATAACTTCACTACATATGTGAACTGTCTATGTGAAGCCTTCCCATAGACCAGCTCCTTCTTAACTTGGTCAAGTCATGAGCAGACTGTGAGATTAAACAACTCTATTAAATAGGAGTTTATCTGTTGGTAATTGGAAGGGGCCTAAAGGCAGCGTACAAAATATCCACATTCAACCTGAACTAATCGTAGACTCGAAGAATGTATTAGCTGAGTAAATTGGCCTTTCAACTTGGCACATTTCTTACCATACTTAATAATATTGAGAACAAAGTAGAAAGGGATTAGAAGAAAAAGCAGTACTTACCATGTGGCCAGAAACTACTCTCAGTTGCTCTGGCCATATATAAACATTATATTTATTCTTGTGCAAAGTGTTGGCTGCAATGCCTCACACAAGAGCACAATTATTGTTTGTTCTGGGTTGGCATTTACAGCTACATTGTCTCAAAGAGAAAGATAAACAATATGCATACATGTTTATTTTCCTACAGTGCAGGGAACTTTTCCTCTTATTTCTATACACATTAGATGGCTCCCCCACTACTAGTTTTTATAAAGAATGGCTTTAGCTCGTAAATGGCAGGATAAAGAACTTCAAAGGCATGGCAGCAGGAGTGTAGATTTTGCTCTCTGTTTTGTATTAAACATCACTTAACACAAGGAAACAATATACCTGGTCAGCAGGTAACTCCAGGGTTGACTGGTATGCCACTTGTAAGTCCTGTTGGGAAGAAGGAGACATCCCTGTCTGAGGTAGATTTCCAAGAGTTCAAAATTTTCATTCTGAATCACCATGAATACTTACTGCCATTATTTGTTTCTTTTTTTACGACTATTTTTGATTGCAATTATCTTAGGTAAAACAGTGCTGACTGGGTTATTTCAGTAGTTGCAAAATGCTTAATTTATTAAAATATTTCTCTTACAAAAAGTTCATATTACACTTTATGTATAATTCTGTTTCTAAATAAAGATGTTCAGAACAGAACAGAAATGCTATGAAAAGCTGAGGTTTCTACCAATTCAAAAACAAATACATTGAAATCTGTAGAGCTAAATTCTGTGAAGGTACGAGAGATTGAGCCTTCACCAAAGAGCATTTTCTAGTGAGAAATATTTGGCTATGCATGTCCAATTAACTGTTTGCCTTTCCAACAAGGTGAGCAGATGGGAGACAGAAAGAAGTGTGCCATTTTGAAGGCTGTTATTATAAACTTTCATGTCTGCATGTGAGGAACAGTCAGCAGAAGACCAAACCCATAATCAGCCATTGTAATGCCAGGATTTACCCTACCTGATGACCACATTTCTTTCTGTTGCAGTGGAGGTACTGTAATTTGCATTATGCATGCATTTCCTCCATATTTTTTCCTTCAGAACTGTAAAAAACAATGTACCATCAAGGTAATTTTTCTTGAGTAAATAGTCACACGATATCCTAAGAATAGATAAAATTTATTTTATCTCTCTAATGTTTACTTTTAAGATTTTTCTGAAGTAGTAGAAAAGAAATCAGTAGTAGCTAAAGAAATCAGTTTTGACATTTGAATTCTGACACACAAGGTTGGCATATTTTCAATGTTTTGTTTGCCATTCCTTTGCAGCTACTGCTAATGGCTTCGCAGTATTCTGAGCTTTGGATGTGCAAAAATGGTTCCAAGTAATATGTCTCAGAGATATGAAGGCAAAAAAATGCTTTTTAAAAGAAACTTCAGTGTTTTTCTTCACTGTGAAATTTTATGTAGGAGTGTTGCTTTTTTAAGTTCCCTAACATGTGATGGGAACTGGTGGAGCAGCAGTTACAAACTTTAGCATATTCTGGGAGCTGAGAAAAATCTTTAATTAGGCATGTATTTTAATTTTTTAAAAAAATAAATATTTGGCTTATAATTAATATTTGCTTCCCACAAAATTATTTTAACCTTTCATAAAACAAAAAGCCAAACCACTGAAAACATAAAGTTTAAATCTGGAATTATGGATTAAATCCAGAAATATGAGCCTGCTCCATTTTTCCCCACTATCTGGTTGCTGAAAGCAGTATATACACTGGTTTGTCCTGGTTTTTGCAGTGTTTTGCAGTTTTTCAGCAGAACGAGGGGGTGAGAATGCATTGGTTGATCTTCCAAGAAGTATGGAAGGAGTAGCAAGCACCTGAGGTATGATTGCTGCTGGGCATCCCCTGTCCACTCCACTGTGGCATGTGGCAGGAAAGGTCCCAGCCCATGGTTTACATGCACTAGGGAAATATGATTTGCAGACTAACACACAAGAAGGAATATCAGAACATGCTGGAATACTGGCATTTTTTTTCCTCAGTGTCAAAAGTGGTTAAACATGTATTGTATTTGCCTGGCCTATCTGAAATGCAAACCATGCTTATGCCTGTAATAACTTTCTGTAAATTGCTGTTAAAGGCAAACACACAAGTTCCTCACTAATAAAAAAAGGGAAATAATGTTGCTGTGCAAAATGGCACCTATGAAGAGAAGAAATAAACTCAAGGAGCCAAAGAAAGAAAAGAAAGATTCATATGCAAATATATTTGTACATGTGCCCACACAAATGCATACATGTGTGTGTGTGCATATTTTCATTCCAATTGCAAAGTGGGATTGATCTTGGTTAACATTAGACAAAAAAAAATGTAGACTCCATCTGAAAAGTTATGCTCTGCAGTCATATTAATAACATAGAGACAAGTACGGAGTTCCTATAGTATGAGTAGATTAATCCTAAAGCAGAAGTCTAAGATCAATCCAACAAATTCCTCCTGGTTCTTTTCCCCCTCCAGCCGCACAGTAATTTCTGGCTTTCTCTTCTACAACCTGTAAGAGTGTCATCATCTTTCCAATTCATTTAGGAAAAGCAAATCCCAGAGCCGTGATGTGCCATTGCAATGGAGTGCTGAAGGAATAGCCCAGGGATAGAGCCTCTCCACCATGTAGACTACGACCAAGCCATATTAAGCCTTGTGGAATACATTTCAATGTGCATAGCCTTTTTGCATAAAGTCTTCTCCTACTGTTCCTAAAAATTAAAATAAATAAACTATCTAATGGGAAGACTGCAAAATCTGAATGAATTTTTTATTTTCTTAAATACTTTGCTTATATCAAAGGTGTTTTCCTGAAGCCCTTAAAATAATCAACTGAGACCAACCCAGACTGTAATTTAGAAATATGCAGAACATAAGCCTGTTTTATTTTCTGAATGTATAGGGGTGACATGACAGTCTCCAGTAGTTCACCAGATAATACTGTTGTTGGGAAAGCCTTCAGATAACATAGGAGCTGATCTAAAGCAATTAAAAATCAGCTTCAATTTAAGTTAAAATTTTAGCTGATTCCCTTTTATTTTAAACAACGTTTTCATTAATATATTTTTGTTTGCATTTTCGTTTCCCAGTCAGGAACAGAGGTGAAAGTTCAGAAAAGGTTTTTTTTTTATTTGTTTACTGAGAGAGGAGATCTCAAAAAGGCTGTGAGAAAATTGGTTCTTTTAAGGATTCTAACACTCTGAACAGAATCACATAGTCTTCATGAAGGGAGTTTATACTAATTGAGGTAAATAACTGCATTTAGAGAAGAACTGGATGCGTTTCCAGTGAACATTACATGTATGCTAGCAATAATGATACAACCACCAACATAAGAAATGTGCCTTCAGAGTGTGTTACTTTTGCAATGTCCTCCTTCTCAGTAAGGAAAAGATACAGCTGGATGCAAGGCTTTCTAGTCTACACCTACATTAATAAATTCAAAATGCCATGTCACAGCCTTTACACTATCTAATGATTATCACCATTTTGCCTGGTTAAGGCAGCTGGTGCTCTCCCAGGGATGTTTTAGGGAGCATAAACCAATCCTGACAAATAATCTGGAGGCAGCCGCCCTGTCTTGGAAGGCAGGAGACTTTAAAAGCATGGATGTAGACCCACACAACCAATCCCAGAGAATGGGCCCCAATACAATGGCCTCTAATGGGGTAGATGTTGCTTTAGAATTTTTACTGCCTGTGACTGTACAAAACAGCAAAGTATGATGAAGTGAAATAAAATACTGAACCTAAATTAATGTACCTTAGGGGCTATAAGAGTAAATTTTTGGTGACAAAAGTGGAGTCAGGGATTGTTACCTTAAATTCATACTTTCCATTCATCTCCTGCTCTAACTAGAAACAGATGACTTGAAAATCACAATACTTAACCCATGATGAGGTCTCTGATGGGTTCTGGTTTAGCCATACATGAGCCTTTTGGCAAGGTACATTTTGAAAGGAATCAGGAAGCCAAGCCAAAGCCTTATTGGGGGGTATTTCTGCCCTTGCTATGTTGTGGTCTCATCATGTCACTCAGGAATGAGGCACTTGCTGTTACATTAAACACAAAAATAACACAGGAAATTGATTTATGTTGGCACAGTTTTCCTATTTTAAATTATTTACCTGAAATCCAAACCAGAACTGCAGTCAAAGTATAGTTCAGAGCTCAGATTTCTTGGGCTCATATGTTAGAGAACTTAACATTTGATCCAGATGGTCCATCTGCCTTTGATTACTGTTTTCTGGTAAATAAAATGAAGAGGGTACATACATTTGCTGCCACGTTGGAAAAAGCTAAAAAAATGTCTAGAGGTTTATAAAATAAGTTAATGAAAGTAGCCAGAAAGTGAGAACAAATATGCCTGCTTTCACTACAGGTCTTTAGTATCCCCTTTTTTCTACTGATGATGGTGTTGATGTTTGGAGCTGAGAGAAAAGTGCACAAGGATGCCCCACACATAAGTGGGTAAGTAGCAAAATTCCACCAACTGCAACTGCACATCTTTTGCAAATATGGACTGAAGAGAAAAAATATTTTTCCTTTTTTAATAAAATGCTTTATCAACAGAGATGGAACTAGAGGTCAGAGGGCACCTGACCTATAAGGCTGTTGAGATGGGGATATGTTAAGATATCATATTTGGTTGTGATCAGTTTGATACCAGATTTTAACGAGTGCCTGCCAGACTGTAGTGCAAGTATTAGCAGGAGTATTTTTGAGATAGGAGGGTTTCAGTTAACTTTATGATTATCATTAGGTTTTTTTCCTCATTCTTTTGCACTTTGGGTCCTAGCCAGAACCTGAAAAGGAAATACCTCTGTACCCCGAGAGAAACTATTTGTGAAGAATTTCTGGCTTGACCTTAAACAGGAATTGTCTGGAATTACAGGAAAGACTTTTTACAAGACTTCCCTCCTAGCTTTGCAAATGCAAGCCATTCAGAGGTATTGGGTGCTTATCAGCAGCTCCGGGAAGCATTTAAGGTTTGTCCAGTGTATAGCTAACAGGGAGAGGTCCTTGCAAACGGCAAAGAATAATGCCATTTTCTCTGAAAGTTGTTAGTTTCCTGACTATGGGCTGGGTTGGAATGGTATAGAAGCAACAGTAAAAACATGTAGGCAAAATAATTTAATTTTCAATCCCAAGGTTTTTAGCATGACCATTCAGTGCTACTGCAGCCAAGGAACAGCACTAAAAAAGGCAAACATGCATGTGTTTTATTCCGTTAATATTAGCTCTTTAAATTAGGGTTCCAAAGCAGACCTTTCCCACTGTGCATGCAGAAGGTATTATCTCTCCATAACCAAACAGTCTTAAAGCAGCTCTGTGTTAACAAAAAGTTTATTTTGCAAAGATTTCTGAAAAAAGTGGGTAAATATCTCTGCAAAGCAGAGGTTTCCAAATTAATGATTAACTGTCCCTGCACTGAGCAATTAAGAGAAAATTTAAGATGCCTGTCAGATGCTGATGTGATTGAAAACATGGCTGTGTAAGTGCCAGTCCGTAAGGATGCTGACCTTAGAAGAACTACTGGCACGCTGCAGTCTGTGTTCCACTCGTAACTTCATGCTTATTAGGAAGTTTCTGAAGCATTAGCATGCCCAGATGGCTGAGGCCTCCTGTTTGTTTTGCCTGTGGCCCTGCTCTTTGTTATTGGATTTTTACTACAGATTTGTTTTGAGGAGAGTTCCTTGCCTGGTGCGTTTACTGGGTGAAGACTTTGTTTGCTTCATCTGAACTCCAAAGTGAGAAACTGGGAGAGGTAATCAAAATTACTTGCCCTATTCATTTCCATGACTGAAGACTCGTGTTTGCTTGGGGAAATCTCCAACTGTTTTGCTATGGTCTCCTTCAAGAAGTATAGGAAGCAGTCTCCCAAATTCAGCTTTTTAGGGAATGCCTTTATAACATAATCTCAAGGGAGAGAAGAGGGTCGTCACCTCATCAGAGCTTTTCTTTAGTAATATATATGAGTTTTGCATTAATGAAATCACTACCTCCTCTTGAAATTTTACTGTTGACAAGTAATAAAGTATGCTTATGCATGTGTTACTATGTTACACTGAAGAGCTGTTTATTTGAATCTCAAATTTACTGAGATACAGTTTAAGACCTAAGAGCCAAACTAAATAAATAAAGCAATTTTTCACCAATTTTCAAACATTCTAATAGTGGTTAACTCAGGCCCTCTCCAGATCTATCTGCAAGTCTGCAAGTTGTTTTTGCTGTTGTTATTATTATATTATTAAACCTTATTACTAATTATTTTTACCCACTTGATTAGACATAGACTGTATCCACAGGAGATGCTTTTGCTCTAGGGAGCTTACAGTGGAGTTAGCTCATGTCCTAAAGAGTCTAGTGACATTTAATCATAGAATCATAGAATAGTTTGTGTTGGAAGGGACCTTAAAGATCATCCAGTTTCAATCCTCCAGTCATGGTCAGGCACACCTTTCACTAGACCAGGTTGCTCAGAGCCCCAGCCAACCTGGCCTTCAGCATTTCCAGGTGTGGGGCATCCATAACTTCTTTGGGCAAACTGTTCTAGTGCCTCACCACACTCACAATAAAGAGTTTCTTCCAAACATTTATTCTGAATTTACTCTCTTTTAGTTCTAATTAATTTCCCTTTGTCCTTTCACTACATTCTCTTGTAAATAGTCTCTCTCCATCTTTCTTGTAGGCTCGCTTCAGGTACCAGAAGGCCTCAATAAGGTTGCCCAAAGCCTTCTGTTTTCCAGCCTGAACAATCCAAATTTTCTCAGCATTTTCTTGCAGGAGAGGTACTCCATCCCTCTAATCACCTTGGTGTCCCTCCTCTGGATTTGCTCCAAGAGGTCCATGTCCTTCCTGTGCTGGGGCCCCAGAGCTGATGCAGCACTGCAGGTGGGTCTTAGGAGAGCAGAGCAGAGGGACAGAATCCTCTCCCTCCCCTGCTGCCCAGGCTGCTTTGGATTCAGCCCAGGACAAGTTTGGCTTTCTGGGCTGTGAGAGCACAGTGCTGGGTCATGCCCAGCCTCTCATTCACCTACAGCCCCAAGTCCTTCTCCCCAGGGCTGCTCTCAATCCTGGCACCTCTCACCTGGTATTGATACTCTACACAGGTACATTACACCAGACAACAAAGGTCCCACCATTTAGTGCTTTGCCTGGTTGCTTCTCGAGAAGTAATAGATTAGATCAAACTTTGCATAGCTTTATTTGAAATAAATTGTGTTTCAGCATTATACCTGAAAGCATAGAATACTTCACTACTCACCTTGTGTGACTCTCTCACTGACATATCAGTATTCCTAAAAGTGAAGGAATATCAGACATAGATTTCCCAGAGGATAGATTTTTTTCACTTTTTCCTCTTAGTCATTTTAGTGATCTGGTTGTGACATGAGGGGAGAACTAAGCTGAGCTGAGCTGAGCTGAGATGTTAGGATTCCTGAGAGCACAGTGTGCAACCACACAAGAAACAATTGTGTGAAGGATCACACTCAATCTGACATAAAAATAATCCTGTTTTTAATTCCTTACTAACTTTATGTTAATATCATAAATTAATTTATCTAGGCTACTAAAGATGGCCAAATTCATGCACTGTTCCTTTAAATATTGATCCATCTCATATTATGAACTATTCTTCAGCAAACGGTAGTTGACAGCTCAACCAATAGTGTGCTTAATGTTTTTAGTGTCTTAATGTTTTTCTTGCTTTGTTAGTTAAGCATTCTGTCTCCTGCCCACTGAGGAGATATATTTTTAAACACACAACCAGAGCCAAATCCAGAACTTACGTACAATAACCAATTGAATACATTTTTGTTAATTCACCAGTATTTTTCTCTCTGTGTTTTATATTTTAAAGCAAAATCTATGCTTAGCAGAAACCAGTTCAATTTATTATCTTGAGCTAGGAAATTCAAATAATATTTTTTTTTTAATGAAAAAGTTAAGTGTCTTAATTGTTTCATGTGTGGTTGCACACAGATGTCATTGTAGTGATGAATGAGTGGTGAAACTATTGGTGAAACTATGATGTCCCTGGCAGAGCCCCAAGTAGTGAAGGCCAACTTTCCTGTTGAAAGAGCTCTTTCCAGCTCCTTCCATTGAATTCTTGAATAAAAATTGCTCCAGGCTGATAAACCACACAATGCTGACCAATAGAGAGCTGCTCCAGGGTTGCAAACCTGGAGGAGGCTGCACACGAAGAAGTGATCATTTCGTTACACTCAATTTGCAGCCCCTGCAGGGGATTCCTCTTAAGGACATTGATGATAGCCTGTCTGCCTTTAGAATTCAACAGTATTTTTGGGCATGCATACAAGAAATTTTCCATCCAGTATCTTTATTCTGGAAAGAAACTTTTCAGGCATTGCTCCATTTTTCATTTGATTTACAAGGAAAACAATTCTGCCAAACATTGCCCTTCCCATGTGGACTTTTTCCTATCTGGACACCAGCTTCTAACTGAACATTTCCCACTTTTGATAGTTTCTGAATGGCATCTGTTGAGTATTGGAATAATTATAGTTTTTAATAATGACATTTTGATTATATATATATATATATATATATATATATATGTATAGTATATTATAGTAACTGATAGTAACTTTTAGGTACCTCCATCATTGGCAACAGTAAATAATATTACTGTTAACGATGAGAACTTCTAGACCCGTGCTGGTGAGTAGTACTTTGGACAGAACTATGATATTCTATTATGTAGTGTATCTAATATTTTACTTTATCATGTTATAATTAAAATTTCTTCTCAAGTTGCATTTGAAAGCAGGCAAGATGCAGAAAGACCAAGGCTAATGAAATATATTAGTGAGAGGAAAAAGCTCAGATTTTGTGTACTTCAGATATATACTTTTATTTTTCCCACATGATCAAGTACACATCCTTTTCCATAGACAGGGACTATTCTTGCTTTCTTGCTTTCCTCACATTCTCCTTTGTGGATTCACAGAATGGCAGAATGCTGAGACCATTCCATATCATCCCCCTCACTGTAAAATTTATCCAATATTTTCAGTAAAAGAGTATTTTTTTCCATACTGGCTGATCCTCTATTATGAAATTTACCCCACTTGTGTGTGCAGGGAGAACATCTCAATTTTCCAGCTCCAAAATATGTACTTTTGTGCCAGAGTCAACAGGAAAAGAAGACTTACAGGATCCAACTGACTTGGTTTTGTATTTCCCTGATGCCCAAATAACCGGAAAGCAGCAGGACCAAAACATTTCATAAATTTCTTCCTAGGTGGTACAGGCAGTAAAGCAGGATGTTTGGATCTTTGGCCAGTCCCAGCAGGAATATTACAATACAGGAAAAATTTGTGCACACTACAGACATTTATGAGGGATGTTTTAGACTTATCTGGACAACACATTAGTGAGTATGCTTTAGGGAACAGTCCTGATCTGCCAAGCAGTTGAACTACTTCATATAGAAGGCTTTTACACTTTCTAATCTTATTATTGGATCCATTGTTATTTTGTGGCTCAGTGGCCACACAGGTAGTAAATCTCTTCCCTTCACCACCCTTTTCTGTTGCCATAGGTTATGAATCAGGTAACCCTGATGTCTTCCATTCCTTTCAAGGTGAGAATAATAACTTCTCCAATAATAAAAGCTAAAAAAACTTCCTAGCAAGAGAGGCAGTTTAGTAGAGAATGAAGACACCAGTGGATGTTATACACAGATGCTCACCTGTGTGTCCATCTCAGTGATTTCAGTTCCATCTCTAGAGGAAACTAGAAAAAGACTTAGCTCAGTTTTTCTTATGCATGTGGTAATAGAATGTTCATTGATATTTTTTTTTGCAATTAGAAGTCAAACAATACTCCATGTCTGCTGTTTTATGCACTGAATAGATCTTTTTTTATTTATTATTAATGTTCACGTTCCTCTAGACACCTCCTTCTGCTAGGCATTACACAATCACCAGGAAAAGCGTTTCCCATCCCAAAGAGCTTATGGTCTAAGTGGGCAAGGTAAAACCAGAGATACAGTGACTCTTCCTATATTACCTGCTAAGCAGAAGGATAGAAACAAAAATGAAATGCAGTCTTCTTGACTTTTGGTCTCCCTCTTTGTTTTCTGAATCACACAATTATTCTTGGAAAGGCTCTTTGCAATCTGTTATATTTTGAGGTAAAAAGAAATGTCATACATTATGTTATTACTCTGTACTGTTCATTCATGTGAGTCAAGTTGATGCACCCTTCAGATGGTCAAGCTGTTTTTGAGGATCTCTTCACATTAGAAGCAAAAACAAAAAAGGTTTTGCCTGACATTAAAGGCATATTTATTCTGATTGAAATAGGTGGGAATTTGAACAAAGACTGTGTGAGGAAGGTTGAATTCCCAACATTTGAAACATACTTGAGGCACATAATCTCTTTTTCTATACTTAAATCCTGGTCAGTTTGAGACTATGAAACATATTGACTATAGTTCTCATGAATCTTCAGTCTTTTTGTTGATTTTTGTGGGGTGTCATCAGCAGGTTTTCTTCTGCAAATTATTTCGAAGCGTTGTAGCACATAAGATTTTACTGCCCAACAGAAATTTATTAAGTAAGAACATTACAAAACTGTCCATGATGTTTTGACCCATCTCTCCTGAGTTCAGAGTCTGATTTCACCATCTGTTGGGCCTGGAAGTGAAGCTAGTGGTGTAAACTGCCTTCTTGGTCAACTACGAATGGTGTTTTCCAGGGAGTGTGTTGCCTGAGTTCTCTCAACTGACTGCACAGAGGATAAGATGATGATCTCAGTCTAGATGGCAACTTGCAGTCAGCTAAATCTAGGTGAGATTAATATTTCCACTCAGTAGGTTACTATCTTTACAACAATCAGAAAAATCCCCCTGCAGTTCAGTGATGGCAGAGTAATTCATGATCATTATTAATTCTATAATTCTACAGTGATGGCTTTAGTTTTCCTGTGGTGTGTGGCATTTTTTCATGAATGTTAAAACTTCAAAATATCACAATTTTTTCTTTAAGAACCTAAATATGTTTAAAAAGCCTTCATGGGTTTAATCAAGCACTTAAAGTCTAAGCTTCCTCCAGCAGGTCTGCTGAGTCAGAATCTCTATTCTCATCTACAAAAAAAGCCTATATGTTCACAGTAGTTTCCTCCCCTTGCTTTTCCACCTTTTGTGTTTAATGTCTGTGGATATTCTAGTGAATGAAACCACTGATCATTGGTTTTGCAGGAACATTGAGTCTTAGGAGATACTCATGGAAATCTAATTTTGGTTTTGTGTAAGGCACCTCCGTGGAGGAAATCTGCATTCTGTGGTCAAAAAAAAAAGCTTCCGTGTGCTAAAGTATTGCTGTGTGAGCATTGTATCATCTGAAATATTTAGAGTGGCTCAGATTTTATACATCTGGAAGGATCTGCTAGAGTACAATTGAAAGACTATGAAGCATTTGGACAAAATAGGCAGTAATTTTGAATCACTGATGTGCATGAGAAAACTGTAAACTGCTTGCAAAAAATCAAGCAGAACATGTCAAATGACATTCATCCAGAGGCTTCAAACCCCACTGGTTCACATTTGAATGGTAAGTGAGGACTGAAAATATTCATTCTAAATTAAATACTACCCATATCTTGCAGGACTACAATAAATTTGAAAGACATCAATGGCTGCAACCAAGGCTAAAGGACAATCTGCTTCACTATAAGTAAAACAGGTGAAATCTTGGTTCTTAGTGGATGTGGAGGTAAGTAAGTTATGTGTGGGTAAGTATTCTAGGGTCTGGATTCTAGGGTCTCGGTTTAGAATAGCACACGGAAGACTTACAAAGAGTTTTATGCAGTGGGAATTGTCTGTACAGCTCTGATGCTGTGGACAACTAATATTTTAGTACTGCAGTCCACAGGTGATTAAGCCCAAAAACTAAGTCCCTAAAAATTTTGTGACTGGTTTAAAGGTCAAGAAATATTATAGACCAGTACTGAATATCACAAGATTTGTGATAAAATCTCAGGAGCTGGCAACATGAAGTGTAAGTTGCACTCAGGTTTTTTTCCAGTAACAAAAACCTTTTTACTTTTTACTTTTTTTTTTACTGAAAATTAGTCCATACAGATGAATATGTTCTTTCATTTGACTTAAGTAAAATATAAAAAACAATTTTTCACTGACTATTGCAGTTTAGCAATGTTTACATTTTTGTTGTGAATTCCCACTGCTTATTTCAGATAGTACTCTCTAAACAATTTTTCCCTGTATTATATAATGGAAATGACTGTCTCTATGAGCGTTTCATTGCTAAGATTTATTTAGTTTCAGATCAGTCTGAATAACTGCGAGTTTTTATTTTCTATATATTACTTGCCTGAACTAAAAAATTATTTTGGAAGCCTGGGGAAGGAGAGCAAAACCTGGACCACATTTCATACGAATCCCTCCTTGTTCCTCCTGCATTATTTCCCAGACACAGTACTGCTGATGGCAACAACAGGAGACCTCAGTGTCTCTGTGACTTTGTCACTATAGAACAGTCAGCAGTGGGGACTATGAGGAGAAAATGCAAACACAAAAGTGCACACACATCTATCATTAATGAATTTCCTCCATCAGCAGTTGCATACCTTAGAAGCCACTACAGCAGAGCAGGAGTTTAGTGGCTTTCATAACTGGAAAATACTATCAGAATCACACTCAGGAGGCATGAATGTTATTTCATATAGAGTTTTCTTTTTTCAAACTGAAGTGTTAACTCCCACTGCCATGGAAACTGCTAGGTCTGGAAGATGGTGAAGATGAGTTACTTCTGCAGCTGTAAATGTCTTAGAGAAAATGCAGTGTAAAAACACATGAACAATTGCCTTTTTTTTTTTTTATTATAAGCAACTCTTTTTATCGAGAAATTATAATTTTTTAATGTGTCACACAGATAAATAGATTTCTTTGCTAACTACCAATGAAGATGGTGCTTTCATGCAAGGCCTGCAGTGTCTTCTTCCCTAAGGTCAAAATTTATGGCAAACATTGTTTTCATCTTAGAGATCTGGGGAAAAGTATAAGCATATTTCCAAGCATTTAAATTCTCAAAGTTAACAATAGAATGGAGTACTCTGTCAAGGGGACTCTGTAAAGTCATATAGAAAAGGACAGAAATTGTCCCCCTTTCTTTTAAATGAAATTGCTTGCGTGGGAGGCTGTCCTGAGGCAGCAGGCTTCACTTCATGATACTTTTTATATTTTGCACAGTATGGAGAATGGACAGCTGAAAAAGAGAAATAAATTTTCTAATGTTGTCTCAAAGCCAGAATATAATGTCCTGTAGTCATGTGATCGAGGCTGGAAACAAAAAAAACCCTGGGATAACCATTCACATTGCATTTATTCAACAGTGCATTCAACTATTTATATTTTACTGTCATTTAGTTGCTTAGGAATTAGTTTTTCCTTGTTAAAAATGTTTGGTTTTCTTTAAGTCTATTTTAAACTATTCCCAGGAATAATCATTCATTTTAAATTCAGAATATGATGGCAGGGAGGATATCAGCTGAAGCCTTTACACCGGTCTGGTTGAATGTATGTAACTGGTTATCTTTCCACCTCTGACCATGTCATTCCGGGTCCAGCTCTCAATAAAACCAACATGTACCACCAATATATGTGGTGATATTGTACACACACGACACTTTTCTTCTCACAGTTTACAACAGAACTAAGCTTGACAATATTAAAGTGGTTTTTGTTCAGCTACCAAACCAAAACTACCCATTTTGTTAGTTATTGAAAGCTGTATGATTTTCAGGAAGGAGAAATGCAATTTTATGATTTAAATAACACATTAATTTCCATGTTTATTTGTACATGGTTATCACAAACCTTTAAGAACTTCCCACAAGCAATTAATGGATTACAATTACTCCACAATTTACAAGAAAAAAATATATTGTGACTTGGATTTTCCCCATGCGCTTTTCTACAGGTGCCCTCTGCCTAATGTAGTTTATTATTTGATTATATTTGACCCAGCATCCATCTGATGCCATCAAGAAAATCACTACAATTAAGAAGTGCTCAGACAGGGACTTTTCAATTGGAGAAGTCGCTCTGTGAAAACTCTTTTATCACTATAGTATCACATGGAGAAAAAGTGATCTGAAGTTCTTTTTTTTCTAAAAACTCTTTTCAAAGTTCCTATTGAAGAGTCATATTTTTCTGTACAATAGATTAGCTGAAACTTTAGAAAAATCTGAAGGTTATGATATCTACCCATCTGTCAAGATAACTGGAAAAGCTGTTAAGCTGCTGTGTGGAATAGACAACTGAAATAGTAAGAGTCACTGCCCAAAGCACATTTTTTCTGATAAATTGGTTAAGATTCAGATATGTAGTGTGTGTTATCAGACATCTGAATGTGCAGCTGGGGAAGTGAGTGTCAGATGACAGGACAGTGTTTCTGTGCAGAGTAATGAAATCACTTAAGAAGCACACAGAAACACAAGAGTGTTCTATGTATCTAAATGAAAACTAAAAATTCACACTTAGGTAGCATATTTGCTGTTATAAGGCATAGTACTACAGATAAATAAAACAATCCTGGTCTTAAAGCTCTACAGTGTATAGGAATTGAGATTTTATATATGACATATCTAGGATGTAATAGAGTCATGCAAGAGAAATATCTGACTCAATGATTAATTTCTTCCCTAATGAAAAAGAAAAATATAAAAAGCCTGAATACTAACTACCACTATGTGTTGTCGTCTGTATTTATCTTCCTGCTATCTTCAGAAGTATTTAAGAAAAAAATGTAAGGATTCTTCCCTAAGAAGAGGAGGAAGACTTGATTAAGAACAAAGAGAAGGCAGGTGCTTTGTGTCTCCAGTATCAAAAGTGAATAGTACCAAGTTTTATTCCCTTATCAGTGATTAGCAGGCACTAGATAAAATGGGAGATTAGGTAGGCTGAAACTGCTTTGAGCCCAAGTACAATTTTCATATTTGGTACAAAAGGAAAACAGTTTTGTGTAGCCTGTCTGATTATGAACTCAACCATATGGGAAAAACTATCATTACTTAGTCCAAAACCAGATTTTTGCTCCAAAAGCACAATTAAAGGAATGTGGAACATTTTTTTGTTTTTTCTGAAGGAATTATAGTTTCTGCAGCTGTGCTCTTTGGGCTCAAAGGGAAGCCTAGAGGCAAAGATCAGCCTCAGATCATCTGTTTGTACACTTTTAATGCTGAAGACTGGAAAAATTGAACAAAAGGATTTATGCTTTGGGCTGCACAGTACAACCAATACCTTTGAATTCTGTTAGGTTAAAGATCAGTGTACTTGGCAGGAAGAGGAAAGAAACCCAAAAGAACTCTATTATTCTTACAGTTCCATCTAATCCAAGAGATTTTCACTGGGTGAATTAAATTACTCTGAAATATTTGAAGTCAATTACTCTGAAATACTTGGTTCTTCCTCAGCAGCAGAGTAAGTCTATCCAAGACCTCAGCTGAATAACTAATGAGACAGAAATAAAACAATGTAAAATTTATTTTCTAAAGAAACATCAGAAATTTGAATTAGTCAGTGATGACTTGCAGATTTCATGGGGAGTTCCAACAGGTTTACAACCAGACCTTGTGACAGCTTTTGTCCTGAAATTGATCAAAATTTTCGGGTAGGGGATCAGAGAAAGGTTATGCTATATGAATCTTCCTTTCACCACTCTTCCTATGGGTTAGCTGGAAGGTTAAAGATGCTCTGTCCACCATTAGTTGCCTTGGGAGAGTTCTTGGCCTGTGCATGTTTAAACAACCCCTCACTATCCAGACAATATTTCTCATGCTTACCACTTGAACAGCTCTTGAGAGAAAAAGTGACAAAAACTAGCTGTGGAATTCACTCACATATGTTCATTCATACAAAATTGCTTCCTGTACAGATTCTTTGGGGTAATAGCCATAACAATCACACACTCTGTAGTGTCACTGCAATAAGGTTAAACATTTCAAGTTATTGCTGTAATATCCCATAGTATTTTGTAAACATGATAAAGTTAAGAAAGATATGTACTTTGAAAAGATATGCACCAATTGAGAGCCATCAGTAATTAATTAACACATAATTGAATCCTGATCTCAGGTCACTCAATGTAAATGCAGACTCGCTTCACTGATGTCAATAACATTTATTCATAACACTTCTGTTAATAGAGTCAGTGGTTGGTCTTTCATATTTGCAATTTCTACTGAGAGATATTTAAGATGAATTTGTTTCATTGCTGCCAGACCTCTAGAAAATTTTCCCAGTACTATGTAAAAGAGAATTAAATTAAATAGATGAAATTTCTTCACTATTTTTAAATATCAAATATTTTTACATATAATTTAATACATAAAATATATCTTAAATTTTTACTACACATATTTCTTTCAGTTGCAGCATCACTTTATTAAACATCTGCATAAATATGAAATGCAGAATAATGGCTGAACATGATAACAGTGGTTAATCTTTGCTGAAGGACTGACCTTTGCAATGGGAAGGTTGTCTCAGGGGTCTGCATTCAGGTTGGCCTTCCTCCCCTGATGGTCTCCTTGTTTTGAATTTGAACAAGGTAATCAAACCAACACAACCTTCTGAATCAACTTTACATTTAGAAATTTTTTCACTCTCTTGTGGCTAAAGACAACATTATGTCTTAAGAAACCCTGCTAGACTCTTTCAGTAAAAGGATCAAGTAAAACACTGGAATTGAAGCCCATGTTAAAGGAATACCTGACTCATTCCAGATGTTCAAACACTGGGAGAATCTCTTAAGTTGAACAGTCATGGAAAAAGGGCAAGGAAAAGAAAATCTCTAAGGTGTATGGAATCTAAATTTTTATAAGGTCTTTATAAATAAAGTCAGCAACTTGCATGGCTCCCAGATCCTTCTATGAAATCAGCAAAAATCTTGGAAAATATGTTTTTGTTAGCTAGCAACACCAACCAAGCTGCTGTTAATTAGTAACCCATCTTGGTTAATTAAATATATCTGTATTGTGGGGGAAAAAGGTACTATAAAGAGCTATAAAAAAGTGTAGGTAAGTAGTCCAATGTTTCTGTCTATTGCTCATTATAGTGGGTTTTTTTAGTAATCTAATTGGTGTGGATCTTTGTTGACAGACCGATTTCTGGGTAGGAAGGACTGATTTTCTTGCTTTTGCTGCTTTAAACATCTAAAATATTTTTTGATTTATTTAAATTTCCTTTCAGATTTTTTTTGTTCTTCTCAATATGAAAAAGAAATAGTGAATATACTTTTTTTCCATTGCATTTGGCATGTATAGGATAAGCATAGAATCATAGAGTCATGGATGGTTTGTGTTGGACCTTAAAGATAATCTAGTTCCATCTCCCTTGACATGGGCAGGGATGCCACCTACTAAATCAGGTTTCTCAGAGTTCTGTCCAACCTGGCCTTAAACACTTCCAGGCAGAGATGAGGCATTAAATGCTTGAACAGATTAACTTCTTTGTGCAATACTACTAAGCACCTGGAGAGGCAAAACAGATAATGTAAATAACTTGTCAAGTGATCTGGGAAAATTTCAAGCTGGATATGATGGAATTGAAAGAACTACAATCACATTTAAACACTGTGCAGCATCAGGATCACAAATTAAAGCTTGTGGATCCACACCAAACTTCAGCAGAGAGGACCTTTGAGATGAGATCCTGGCTCTGAGATTTACTGCAAACATCTGAGTGCCTTCAAAGGAGCAGAGAGTTCCCTGTAACACTGAAGCTGCATTCTCACAGTGTATTTAGTACCCTAAAATAAGTGAATAAATATTAAAATAAAGGAACCAGTTCCTTCAAGTTTACACAAACAAATATATTCTGTTAAATTTTCATCAGGCAAAGCGGGAAAAATGGTAGGGAGAGACTGCTTTGCTAAGGGAGAGGCTGTAGGAAGGACCTAGGAACTGAAACCCAGGCAGGTGGTCCATAGATCTCCTGTTTGAGGCTACCATGCCTTTTGTTGGTGGTCTTTCCTGGCAGGCGTGCAGAGTCTCTAATGCTTAGCACCTATCCATAGCCATCCTGCACTGTGATTCAGGGGTGACCTGAACAGATCCCAGATGTCCCCGCCATCTGATAGAGATGAAACCCACTGAAAGGGCACTGCAGCCCCAGGGCCCCTCCTTGAAAATCCTGGTGAGTGTAAATGTTGTTTCCTGCCCCCATGGCATCAGTGATGTGGCCAAAAACTTGACCCATGGAGCAGAACTCTGAGTACATCTGCCCCAGGAGCTGGAGGGGATGCTGCCATTGAGGAAACAGCTGGAGGAGGACTCAGGCTTCTGTGTTACAGGGTAAAAGGTGTAACAAGAGAAGTGTCCCCAGTATCTTCTCAAAGACCAGCCCTTGCTCAGTCAGCTTCCTGCCCCAGCATCTGGAGAAAGCTATGGGGCAGCTCTGAGCTCTCATCCACCATGTGCCCATTTGTTTCCTGGGGATTTGTTACAAATTTCTCCATTCTCTGAAAGGCTTCTCGGGAAAACTCTACACTGTGACTGTCTCTATTAGGGGCCTTTTAATGTTTTTTAGGATCTTTCATCTAGAGATAGACATTTTCAGACATTTTAACAGTGATGCCACAAAACCTGGAAGTACATGGGGTAGCTGCTTGTGTCACACCCTTAGTCTATGAGTTAGCAAAATAATGGTACATGGGTCAGGCCTGTTTAGTGAAAAGAAGGTGCCATCCTATAAAATATCACTATATACCATGGATGTTTCTAAAATCTTTTAATAGCTCTGTGTGATTTTTCACATTTCTAATGGCTATCTTTGCTATGGTTTCCATGTAATTTGCAGAAGCAGAAATCAACAATGAATGAAAAATGCGTTTGACAGATGAAAATTTCTCTCTGGAAAGAAAAGTCCCTTAGGAAACAGTGCAGCCATTTGAAACAATGTGTACACACAGATGAGGAAATGTGCTGCCAGTCATGGAGGACTGTACTCTCTGGGGCCAAATACCTCTTTCTGGATTCCTAATTTCTGTTGGGTGACTGGCAAATAGTCAAAGCTGCCTACCAAAGAAAACCCTTTCTCAGTTTCCACTACATTTCAAGTCCAACTTTACACTAGCTTCACACTGAGCTTGGCTTCAGGAAGAGTAGGGATGTAAAAAACTATTTCAGAGTATGTTTGCATAGATGTAAACTGAGAGTGGTATAGCTTGCTCCGTTTTGATTCTTATTCTTTTACTCTGGATACTAACATGTGTTTTGATAGTTTCTCTTTCAAGGTAAGAGTGTTTTATATTCATTTTTCTGGAATGTGACATTATGAAGCAAGAGTACTTGGGTGTTTGGCTGACATTTTTCCCTAGAGTTTCCACAAAAACAGTCATCATTGTCATGTCCTCTACTGTCCCACCCCCACCCATCCCTTTAATTGATTCCTACTGCTGTCACCATTTGCTATGGACACTCATGCCTAAGCAAGAGCCAGGAGAAAAATAAGAAAATGCCTAAGTTCTTTATCTGGAAAAACCAGAAGGATGATACACAGTGTATAAACTTCTAGACTGTCTCTTTACTTGCTTTGTTTTCTGCATGTAGTACCAGGTGATGCACAGCAGCTGCAAGAGAGATCAGTCTCAATGTTTGGGCTTCATCTGAACTCAGAACTCAAAGTAAAGGTCAGGAGCCATGACCCTAAATAGATTAAACTAAATGGAAATGTATAAAGAAACCCTGCCATATGAACTGTTAACCTGAGGGGGGAAATCACTTTGCATTCATCTCTAGACAGAGGTTAAACTAAGTTTGGAGACGTGGTGCTTAAGGTCCACTTAAAATTAGATGATATATCTGCAACACTGATTAAATGAGAAAAAATAATGTATTCATCTTAGATGTTCTTATTAGGCTTTGAAATTAACCTAGCCCTAAAACACAGCAGCTTTCACCATTTGTAATTTTTATTTCCATTTAACCAACTCAGGAAGGTGGCTCAGAGTTATTTCTCACTGGGAAGATTTCTTTGCAAATAAAATGTTAAAATGAGATAACACAAACCTTTTTTATTTCTATAAGCTTTCACCAAACTTTGCAACTATTTTTTGGTGGAAAATAAATCTCATAGCCACATAGGCTTGATAGTTTTTGTTTTCTTAAAGATTAAAAAAAAACAAACATACTTTTTTTAGAAGTAAAAACCCAGAAGTTTAATTAGCAACCAAAAAAGAAAGGCAAAAAGAGAGAGACATTGATAAATGGCAGAAAATAGTGTTAGGTGGCAGAAAAAGTTTTGTTTCAGACTTATCCCAGCAGTACTTCCTACAAAGCAAAGCACTCCTAAAGGAGTTGCTCTGCTGGGAGCCTAACACTATTAATGAATTAGTGAACACTGATTCTGAGTTAAGACATTTGGCCTTTAATAAATTACTCCCCATACACAGCACAGTCTGTCTTTTTCATGCTGCTTTGCTGCTGATTACATTATCTTAAATGGGAGTGAGAAGCAAATTCAGTGTTTCTGTTCTAGATACAAAACCTTCTGAATGAATGTTTTATTGTTGTATCTGTAGGCTTTATGAGTGATTAGTCATGGTAAATACAGGTTCAAAGTTAATAACTATATGTACTTTCTATGAGTGCATCCTGCATCTTTGATTGACATATTAAGATTCAAGAAAGTGTTTTATAGAATAAGAAGAAGGTTTTTTTGCTTGTTTTACAAATTACATTAACTCATTGAAGTACATGTCTTGGACTGTGAAAGTATGAAAGTCATGTGAAACGATGTGGTAATCGTGGTGCATGGGGCTTTTAAAATGCCTTTTTGAGTTCAGAATTCCTTGTAACATACAGTTGTTTTACTGAGTTTGTACGTGTGTATAAGAATAGCAATATTTAAAGAAAATGTGTTTGCTTTCCAAATGTCCATGTATTTGTACCATTACCCTCACATTATCATAGAAATAACATGAATTTTTGACTAGCAAAAGTAACAACATCTTACACTATAAACCGAGAGTCATTCAAAGATGGGGATAACTATGATTTTGCTGTTATTGTGAAGAAGCACTGGCAAATGGAAAAAGAACTTAGATCTATGTCTAGATGCTCCCAAGTTTTTTTCTTGTAAGACAAGATTTCTGCTGAAAGAGGTGTGCTGTGAGCACCTGATATTTTAAAGGAACATATATGCATGTCTGAGATTTGGCAGACGATTTTAGGTTTTGTGTGAGGTTGTATGGTATTCAAAACCAGAGATATAAGTATTAATAGGAGGCACTATCCATTTTAAAATATCCAAGAGCTGTAATACAAGACATATAACTGGGATGTAAGAGACTGGAACTCTGCGTATGAAGGATAGGGAAACACTTTTACATATAACTACATTTCTCACATCCAGTCCTGAGCCCTAACAGACAAGCAACACAGTCTGAAGTAATGAAATTGATATTTCATTGCTACAATGAATGAAGCAAGATGAGAAACAAAACATTTTCTCAGACCAAGTAGTGGAGCTGGGAAAAGCACACATTTTTTTGAACAAGTCCTCCCTACTAAACAATGTGACACATGAATGTAATTCTATCTGAACTCAGATACCTTAATTTTCAAACCAAAATGTTACACATATGTTCAGACTTTACATTTTTTCATTAGTATGTGTATATATTTCTATCATTTGTTTTTCTGGCTAAAATATGGATCTTTGATTTAGATAATCTGGGGTTTGAATCTTCCTTATATTTTACCATACTTCTTATTAGAAGACAAGAGAAGTATGTACAAGTTACTTCTTTTCCCATTAATGTTACTTCGCAAATGAAATTCAGAAGGCAATTTCCCCCCTTATTAGAACTGCCTTGGCTCCAAGGTTAAAATTCCTGGCTGTTTCGAATTTGGAAGGCTTCCCATGGTAATCATATTCTATATCAGAGTGTGGTCTGTACGCTCAACATTGCCTTATTTAGAGCTGTCAGGCAGCACTGACTAGCTGAAACCAGTTTAACTTTCAGCCGGAGAAGAGCAACAGGAGCCCAGTGCCAGTCTTGAATAAACCAGCAGGAACTCAGCAAGAAGCTCTCCCCAGATAAGCAAAAGCACTGTCCTACGGAGAACTTGTCTCTGCTGAAAGACTGGAGATACATTGTTTTAATGAACTCGCTTCAAGCTGTTGAAATCATTTAAGGGAACAGATTTGGGTTTATGAATATCCTAAATCTCTTTGATTTAAAAAAAAATGTGGAAGGTTTGATTTATATCAAGATTATTTTTTTTCTTCCATTATCCCTACCACACATGCACACTCTGCAGGAGTGGCTTTGTGTGTGCCCATGGCTATTCTCTTGGGAAGACAAGGCACTTTCAGGATAGGATTTTATTTTTAATTTTTTTCTGTATACTGCTTAGCTGCTGATATAAAACTAGTTTATAATTTTAAAAGAGACAAAAAAATTTGCTTAGTTTGCCGCGAAACAGGAACATTCAAATTTGTGCTCTTTTGCTTCAGCTCTAATGAAAGTTTCTCTTTCTTCCCACAGATCAAGATAATTCTTGTAAGCATTTTACCTTTCATGTAGCCTCTCTTTCCACTGTCTACTTACTCTGCAAGTCCTCATATATCTTTTATTTTCATGCCCATTTTCCCTCAGTGCAAAGTTCAAGCAGAATGTTCAGGAGGATGCTGCTGCCTCCTGGCACACAGCTGTAGTGGATAACAGCTTGGTTAACCACCTAGTCAATATTTTGGATAGCAGTTTATCACTTGAAATTACTAGTACAAAGGTGCTGCCTAGAGTAGTTTTTCCGGAGTGCAGTTCTTGTTTATTTAATTATTTTATATTTAATCAAATTTTAGTGAAATTGGATTCCTAAGTTAAGAAGGATTGATTTTTGCTTTACACCTGCTGATGGAAAACATGCTACTTCTGGGAGGTGGGCATACGGGATGAAGGACTAGACTTTTAATCGGGCTCCCAGCACACTCAAGACAGCAATATTGTAGCCTCTCATGGCATTCTTTTACTGACCACTGCTGCTTGTCTTTAACACATTAGATAGATATTGGATAGAAAAGAAGATGATTTAAGTTTTGGCTGTTTAATAGCTACTTTTTGAAAAAAATTACCTTTCCTAAAATTATTTGGTACAAATGATGCAGCAGAGAAGGTAGAAATTTAGTACCAAGAAGCTATGGATTTTGCAGGAGATGGCAATCTGATGGATCACTTTACTAGCTCAGTCATAGCATGACATACTACCCTGCTTCTTAAAGTAAAGGGTGAGCAGTAAGAAAGAAAAAAAATATCCTTTGTCCTTGCCTGTTGACATGGAGTTCAATATGTCAATAGATTCACCTGAAATTTTTGAAGCTGTGTCTTTGTCCAGTTTTCTCACCATCTTTCTTCCCTTTTCTCAGGATGAAAAAAAATATGAGACTGGATTGCTGCCTGGCCTTCCAAACACTTAGAAAAAAATTAATATGATTTGAGTCTTTGTAATTAAAATCCAAGATGTTCCATGCAAAAATTTTCAAGTTTTGACTGGTTCAGAACTGGGACAGAATCTCAGATAAGGCAGGTAAGTCTGAGGCTGATTTGATACTCACTTCTCACACTGTTATACAAATCTGCTTTGCACAGGGTGCTGAACCCTGAACTGCACAGCTGCACGAGAAGAGGCTCAGGCTGTAGTGCTGGCTGTGATGCCTCTTCCTGTGTGGCCACCAAGCCACACAACTTTACCTGGCACAGTGCCCACACACTGGCACTGGCTTTTACCCGTTGTTTTCACCTATAGCTCCTTTGCTCCTCCGTGATCCCTGAGATGTTGGCAAATCAGGGACTGTAACTTCACTGATGGGGGGGAAAGCAGCAGAAGTTTCTCTCTCTCCTACTTTTTTCCATCTGTCTGTAAGAAAAAAAAAGTGTGAATGTGGCTTCAGGGCTGTGGAGGTCTGAGCTGTCCCTTTTAAAAAAAATTATTCTATTTTCCAATGCCATTGAGACAAATAAAGGTGGAATTGTTTTTAAAATGCTTATCTAGGAAATTCAAGGTAGCTGAGAGGAGAGGGAAGGAGGGAGTATCCCAATTCCTGGCCCATGGACTGTTTCTAACAAAATGAAATTATGAGATGACATTATCTCTTTTTACTTATCTATTCATATGTAAAATATCTAGCTACAAATAAAGGCATTTATAGCTGTATTATTTAGCAATATTGTTGTGATATATATTATAAATATATATGTGTACATCACATTGTCTTTTCATTGGGATCTTTTTGGATATTTTAAGCCAAATTAAGGAGAACAGAAGAGTTCTCAATGACAACTTCCAACAAATTCCATAGAAAAAAGTGGCTGAGTTGAAGATAGAGACTCAAATCAGTTCCTAACTGATGGAAAAGTCACATAGAAGTCAGATTTGCTTCCTTGAAAGCAACTAGATGGCTCCCTAGCCAGTACACATATAACGCAGGTATTACATACTGCTTTATATTGTTTTGTGGGGTTGAGAGGGGAAAGGAGTTTTGGGGACCTGAGTGAGAGATAACAAAAAGCATTTTGTTAATTCTACTGTTCAGAAAATAACTTATAATTTATACTAAAACCAGTCATTCTATGAAATACTATCTATTTTCTTTCTATTGCATATTAACCCCTTGTCATGTAATTGTCATAGACATAGAAGTGCTCTCACTGCCCAGAGCTCTTCAGCAGCAATGAAGTGAGGCATGCACAGACCAGCCAGATTTCATACAGTAAAAGGAAGGAAAAGCTTACCAAAACCAACCAGACCCATTATGATCTAGGGGAATTTGTGGCAATCAGTTTGATGCCCTTAAGAGGGGAGAAGAAATAATTTACCTCTAAACCCCTTATTGTTATATCTCAAGTTATGGTCACTTACTCCATCACTAGGTCTCTATTTCAGGTGCTTTCAAAACCTTCTCCAGACCCTCCCTCCCTCTGACTATGTGAGGAACTTTGGCTCCTAAGCATAGCAGTCCTCAGTCTCCACTTTAAATGTGAGACATATTTAAAACAGTGTGAATAGTGTAAAGTTGTAAAGGGATATAAATTCTCTGGGCAATACCGATTGTCCTGATCTTTCTTAGATCAGTGAAAGAAAACATTTGGCAGTGGGAAACCATGGAGTCACTTGAGCAGATTTAATGGCTAGAAGTAAGCATTAGCATCTGACAGTGTTCCTGTGTCTGAGAATTAATGCATGAATGATTACAAGTAAAGCCTTGCTATACTTAACCATCACCGCTGTAACATATCCATGATAGCTGAACCATTATAGGGACTTTTGCCTTCAGTCCTGAAGAATGTCTTTCCTGTTCAAGGATAATGCATGATGCTAGGGATACTAAAGGAAGATTACTTTGCCATATCCTTTTGCTATTTCTCTTATACAGATAAGCCAGTTTTCATCTGCCAGAGTTGTCAGTCCACCATCTTTTTATGAGAACTATGTTCACTATAAAAAGGAAAATAAAATAAAAAATGCTGGGGAAAAAATGTTGTTGCCAAATACAGTATGCACAGGAAAACCTAGACACGTATTATAGGGTGGAAATGAACTTTAAAGTGTGGTAGGGATACATGGATATTAGCCCACTTACACTATGGAAAAAATGAAAGTAGCTGATCGTGTCCTAAGCCAGAGATACAAAAACCAGATGGCTCTTACAACTGAGTGGAAATCCACAGCATGTGTAGAAAGGGCAACTTGTGAACTGTGGAAACAAGAGTCATTGCAGAGCCTAATTAGCTCTTTCATATTTGATCCAGGATAAAACATTCTGGGAATCCTGTGCTGAGGCCTCTGTCTTGTAAAGAGGAATCTCTCCCAATTTTTCCTGCAAAGATCTTCTCTAGGTACAAAATCACTGGGAACAGAAATGTGAGCTCAGCCAAAGAGTTGTACTGAATCAGGTAAAACAGTAAAAAACATTCAAAAAGGAAAAACTTCTCCAGCCCAGTTGCAGACAACACATTTTTCCAAGAAATACAAATTAAACTAACTGATACATAAAAATGCAGGATGTGACAAAAGAGCAATGAAAGTTTATCAACCCTACCATCCACATGTTCTCCTGAACCTGTAAGCAGTGGTCAGGAAAAACTGGTTGGAAAATAATGTCAAACACACATCTGTTACAGCTCACACTGGAATGAGCAATAGATCGTTAATACTGGGATGAGGACACTGAAAGGACAACTGAAAGATGTTACTTCAATAGATAATTCCTGTAACAAACAGAAAACAGAAAATTTTCCAGATTTTAATATTTAGAATAATTCTTATCAACCCTCAAAATTCATTATTTACAGCTGATTTTAACTTAATACTCACTCCAGCAGCGAGACAGTCGCTGTCTCAACTCACCAAGAAGACAGCTGTCATACTTTTAAAACACTATTATTCACAGTAGTTGATTATTACCCTTCTTCTGAGTGATGCCACCAGAATTGACAGCAGAGGCTTTATAATAGTCCTTCTGCTTCCACTCGTCTTCCTCATTCTACCAGTTTGACATGTTTGTGGAAACCGGCCTTATTTGGCCTAATCTGTCTGGTTTTGCATTCTAGAAATAGCTGATAGACTTGTAAGTTTGACTTATAAGTTTAGTAAAGAAAAAGATATTCTGAATCACAGAATAATTACTAGGAAAAAAACCTACTCCTCCCACCAATCAGTGCCTGATGTTTGCATTCCACTGTTGATAGCTGGTTTCTAAGAGATTTCCAAGAACGTTACCAAAATGATAAATTTCAAATATTTATATATAGAAATCAGCATCATAATAATAGAATAAGCATTGTCAGTCACTCAGCAGAGAATTTAAATTATACACTTAAATTTAAATTCTGGCATCGTTCCTTTGCTTACATATTTTGCTATACTATTCTTAACAGTGACTCGAATTACATGACCTTTGGTTTCTTTCAAGTTTGTCAGCCAATTAAGTCAGGATGGCTGCATCTACTCTGTGATTTTGGAGCAGAGGGCTGGGGTTAGCTTGGTACCTTGCACCTCTTTTGCATTCCAGCATGACAGGCCCCCTGCTGCATTAACCAACCCATTTGTACCATAATGACCTGTGATCTGTTGCTGGATTAGATACCAATAATTTTCTAGGCTCCTCCTCTGAGAATACAGCTGCTGCCACCAGAGACTTCTTAGTATTTAATAAAGCATAAATTAAGTAAACTCTGAGTGCATTAACCTTTACATTCTTCTGGCTTTCCCACCAAAAAACTGGTTTGTTTGCTGAAGATCTGCTCCTGAGTTGCAGGGAAAATATCTGAGAAATTATTTCTTCTTCCTTCCCTCTACTACCCCCACTCTAGAATCAAAACTCTTGCATACTTTGGGTGACAGTCACCTCACTCAGTAAACCAGGTAAATTCTGAAGACTTGCTCTGAGTTTCCTGGCTCTTGAAGTTCATACTTAGCTGACCAGTCAATGTGGGCTTTCACTCTGGAGGGATTCTCCCTCATGTTCCTATGGCTTGGAGCCTCTGGGGTCACCAATGTCTGGGATACTCCTGGGATGCCCACTTAATGTTTCCCTGCATCAGTGGGAGCTGAAAGAGCAGGAAGAGAACATCTTAATTCTTGAGTTTAGTCTGTCTTGAGCTTTTGAAACATATTTTGATAGTTTCTAATGATTCAGATATAACTGCTAACTCATATCCAGCTGGCTGTCAACCAGCTCTCCCAAATCCCTTTCTGCTGAGCAGCTCTCAAGCCACTCTTCTCCCAGCCTGTAGCCTTGCACAGCGTTGTTGCGATACCGTTGTTTTAGCGGGGTGCACACCAGAGCTGTCCTTTCCAACAAGAGCCAATGACTTTTGTGTTTGTTTCCCCAAAGCCACAGTTTGTCATTGCCCAATGTGCAGAGCCGGGTCCCAGAGACTTTTCCTGGTAAGAAGAGAGCTTAATGCCTGACATGGTAGCAAAAAAAATAATGGGCATAGGGATGTTGGGGGCTGATGTGTGATACAGTGCCAAGGCCCTGGATGCTTTGAGAGAACAACGTTTTGCAGGACACACTGTTCCTCTACACTTTGTGTTTATCTTCTCATTTTTAATTATTTTTTTATTATTCCTACAACGATAGGAACAGGAAAAGTTAAAAAAAATCAGAAAATAGTGTAGCACATTCTCCAGCAAACTGAAAAAAGATGCTTTTTCAGGCATAAACAGTTTTGAGACCCTTAAAAAATCACTGTTTATAACATTTAACAGCTTATTGGGTATTATCATCCACAGAAGTATGTGTATGCAACCTGGTAACCATTATCTTACTGCTATTATTTGTCCATCACATCAAAGATGAACTGTGAGGACATCATTACAGAGATGATAATTGAGGTTTGCTTATGAAGTGAAATGTAACACTACCCTGCCCTGACTGCGACATTACCCTTTATGCCAAGTGACAGTTCCAGTCACTGCACATAATACTGGAGTCAATGTGTTTGTTTAAATCTACTGTGGTGCATATTATGTTTGATATGAGAAGATTTTTCACGGTAAAGAAATGCCACATTGAATGTACAATATTTGTACTGATATACCAAAGTAAAAAGAACTAATAAGATCACACTCACCTTTCACTACAATACCCTCTTCGGGAATACTTGCAATGGTCTGAAAAAAATCCTAAAACATCAAGCATGTTCAAAGATGTTACAAATGCCATTCTCTCATTTTTAAAGAGAAAGGAAGTAGAAAAGGCAGAAAGGATTTTTCTTCTCAGATGGAGGAAGATAACTTATTGGGTAGATATTCTTGGAGCAAATGATAAACAAATGTATAGACACAGGTTAAATGTTCAGGAAAACTACTGAAAAAAGTTTCAAGAAGATTCCGTGTTTTCCGTTAGGGTGATTTCCTTATGTTCTCTATGTCACATGACTGTTCTGAAAAATAATGAGTTAATGATTATAACTTGCAACTAAATCTAATTAGCAATTAATGTTGTATTTTCAAGTTGCTTTAGAAATACATCATGAGTTCTAAATGTTATCTTCCTCTACAACAATATTTCAGTGTTAAGTTATTCATTTATTCTCAGAGAAGTGAAAAAATCCATATACCAAGTGTTTTCTAGGCATTTGTGCATAGCTAAAAAATAAGTTAATTTGAGCTCCTTTCTCTCTGTTTTATGAGCAGAACTAACTCTCCAGCCAAAGAAGCCTCTATCCTTTAAAGAAAGGACAGTCAATTTTCAAAGCTCTCTCAGAGACATGAACCATTTAACTGAGAAAATGAACAGCTTGAGCTGATTGTACTATATATACATATACTGTTATGTATCCTATAAAAACAAATGTAATTGAGGGAGGAATGCTTCTAAAAGTCTGACATGTAAATCCAAGGATTGTCAACCTTTGCATTTTGTCTGATCTTAGCCACTGGCGTTTAACAGAAGGCTGATAAAATAATTAATCTTCAGGATAGAATTCTATGAACAGTTAGAAAATCTTAAATTCCATCTATAAATGCCTAGTTATTTTATAACTAATAAATATATTAATACATTATTAATAATGAATAAAATAAAAATGAACAGATATAACTAATTGATGAACAAGGAAGTAACCTGACATATGGTGAATGCCATATCGTGTCAGAAATTTGTTTTCCAGTAGTGTTGAGTAGTAAAACCAATGTGTTCATTGTATAAGGTAATATGTGTGAAAACCTGGCTTCAGATGTATTTCTCTGTTCCCTAGCTAATTGTACAAAATTATTTTTGTTGAAGGATGAAAAAAATTCAAAGTTTTGTAAAGCTCATCAAGAAGAGAATTTCTGTGCCAGAGGGAAGTACATTCTCTACACTGTAGCAGAATACAACACTTTTTTAAAGACACTCAAAGATATAAAATAATTTATAGAACTACTTTATTCAGAATTGTAGAAATGAAATACTATTTAAGGTCAAGCTGGTGAGACTGCTGGTGCAAAAATTGCCCTTTGGGCAGGGGACCTTGGTGCAACTCTGGCACCTCTCTGCCCTGCCTGTGTCAGCCAGAACCACAGGAATAACCTTTGTGTCAGGTACCAGCAGAAGCATTTGTGGTGTGCCTGGAGTTCTAGAGTGTAAGGCAGGCTGTATTCAAGCCCAAAATAAATTACTTTTGTTAAACACAATGTTCATTCAACTGTGCCATTTTGGGAGGGATAATAAATGACTGTGGCTACTTCTACAGCTGAGCTTGAAAGCCTTCAGCAGTTTGCCTTCATTCTGTGAGCACTGGTGATTGCTGGGTATAGACAAGCTTGTGTTGAGGAACAAGACAAAAGCTCAGTGAATGGTAATGATCTTTACACAGCATAGTGGTTAGTTGGTAAAATATTTGTAAACAGGCTCAGGGAGCTGTAGACAGAGAGCAGTAGTGATAATTCACATCACTTCAACTCTAGCTGGCTTCCTCCCTGAGATGAGGGAGGTTGCATGCAGCCGGGACCCTTTCTCCTCCTCACAGATCTGGGCTTTGCCCTCGTGCCCCTCTGGCTATCAAGCCCAGTTGGCAGCTGCAGCAGCATCCTTCCCTCAGGCTTTTCTGAAGCAGGAGGCAGCTCAGTGCTGGAACCAATGGGATATATTGCCTCAGCTTTCCAGGCTGCCAAAGGAATGGGAAATGTCCCACGTGACATTGCTTACATGTAAGACAAAGCAGAAAGTGGCATCATTCAGAGTTCTTTCGTAAATTATACAAGCGTGAGTTTTTGAAAAAAAAGGCTTTATTTGATATCCCACTCTTTTAAGTGTTTTCCGTTCAACCTCCTTGCCAGTTTTCAGCCCTGAGCTCTTCGCTAGCTGTCTGACATGTCAAATGGTAGCTCCCTGTGGAGAGATGCAAAGCCATTCTGTCTGACTTGCTTTGAAATCAGTTCCTGTTACCTCAAAACAAGCAGTAGCAAAGACCTTGACATAACCTGGCCCAAAGAGATAAAAAAAATATGGTCCTGCAAGGAAAAGCTGGAAGAATAGCCATGCAGAGGAGAAACACTATACTCTGGTTTATGTTACTTTAAGGTTGCTTATATTATCATTAAAAAGCAAGCTCCAGGAAGGAGATAAGTTTACACAGTATAGAATTTGTGCAGATTCTGGTCGCATGATGGAAGCAACACTGGCTGAAAACTCTAAAACTTGCATATATTTTCCATATAAAACTACACACTTGCTTTTCTCCTTCATCCCAGCTATTATATACATCACTTATTGTTTCTATTCTGTGAACAAGGATTAAATGCACAGACTGGCAATGGAAAATTCAGTCTCCACATCTCCTACATAAACATGAACTTTTAGCATTTACCCTGATTAGACTTTTTAAATAAATACCATACAATCCAGCAAATTTTACTGAGGCTTGTGTAAAGCTGGAGTTTTTCCATTTTATACACCATCATTATCAAAAAGCAATTAGTTCAGTGACTAGATTTATTGATTACAAAATCTTCTTTGAACAAACATCCATCCTCCCTTTCTAGATCCCACCATGGGCCAAATGAAGCTTTCAAGTCTCTGAGCATGTTCTGATATCAGAACTGACACCGCACTTACTGAGAATAATCTCCTCCTTCAACGAGGTGAAGAGAAAATAAATGGGAAATGCGAATTAAAACCCAAGAGCACATGAGCTGGAATTGGCTGGATTGATGCAGATAGATGTTTAAATGAAGACTCCTTTGTGCTGCAATATATTACACACCTCTTTTCCTCTTTATGTGGGCTAACTGAACCAGGCATCAGTGTGAGAGCACAGATAGCCTGCTCCTGCTTTATTTGTAGCAGAAAGGTGAGAACTGGGCAGTGATTTGACAGCAGATATGATATGACACTAGCAACAACCTGCACTGGCACAGCCTATTTCAGTCTGGACAAGTGAATAATCTGGGTACCAAAATGTGTGTGCTCTGCCACCTCTGCAACCAGCAATTAGTTTTCCATAGAAACAACATAATTCTTGTCAATAGCATCTTTTGCTCTTCATGCCTTAAAACCAGAGCTGAACTGTCTTAAAGCTGAATTTAGCCCTCTTAAAAACTGTAAAATGCAATTAAAATCAGGAAAAGCAATGTGGAGAGGAGCAGAATAATAGTAGTTGGAGCTTGCAAAAGGGGTTTAAAATTAGGCATTGTCTTCAGCTTGTCCCCTTCACTTAGTCTCAACCTTGCCCCCTCTTTAGTAGCACTTCACAGACTATAATTAAAGGGTGTGTTGAAAGCAAGTCTGCAGTTTTCAAAGATACTTAAATTGTATAAAAACCCTGACCTATTGGTAGCCCAAAAAAGCCTCAAAAATATTCCATTTTAGAGAAACTTTAAAAATGTACTATCATAAGCAGTTTGCTCCATCCCTGGGAAGCTGCTGTGAATCCATAATCTCTAATGCAATGTGTACTTGTGGTCTTTTGCACTTACATTAGTTAATAGGATTCATGTAAATACATACAAGAGGAAAATTTGACCTGGATTACTGCTTTGCATATCTTTAAAGAAACTTTTTCTCATGTTTGCACAGACAGAGCATCTATTAATTTAGCAATATGAAGACTATATGTAGAATAAAATAGGATTGTGTTTCAGATCTGTGGGGAATATTCTCAAACTCACATTTGATACAGATTCAGATGTAACTGCCAGTGCTGTGCCTATTTCTCTTCTGCAAGAATAACAAAATGCCTGAGGAACTCATGGGGAATTTATTATTTCACTGAAGGTTACTTGGAAGACTAATAAAGATGCTATTAGAATTAAACTGCAAATAAAAGAATAGCTAGAGATAATATGCTATGTAGAATGCTCAGTACAATTAACAACTAAACCTCTGTAATTTAAATATTTAAAAAGGTTTGCTGACCCTTAATTCCCTGAAGAAGAAAGAGAGTGTTTGTTTGAATTCAGACTAGTCATGCATCTGATCAAGTACGTTGAAAACAGATGCTGACCAGCTGAAGTTTGTTTAGTTTGTTCTTATTCAGATCCCTTCTGTGGATGGGGTAGTGAGGCCATTAGCATTCTGTGATAAACAGCAACACGTTCACAATGCTGTGGAAAATAACAAACGCTAGCTACTCTAACTCAGTTATATTTATTTGTGTGTTCATGCCTTAAGACTTAGACCTATAAAAGTTAATTACTGATTTAAATAAATTTCACTGAGAGATAATAGGATTAGTTTCTCCAAGAGTTCAGCATAATATTTCTATGACATGAGAGGAATTTATTCCTACTGTTTGTTTTAAGAGGCATGAGGTGAATTCTGAATACACTGTGTATGGAAGATAGCCAGTCTGCATGAAATAAAAACACAAGGATTTGTGGCACAATTTGACAAAAGATAATGATTTTATCACGGGTGCCTATAAACACTCTGTAAATATTGGCCATTTTTAAAATACATACATATATGTAAAAAACATATATGGCTTTAAACTGAAAGAAGGTAGGTTTAGACTAGATCTGAGGAAGAAAATATTTCCTGTGACGGTGGTGGGGCACTGGCACAGGTTGCCCAGAGAGGTCGTGGATGCCCCATCTCTCAAAGCCTTCAAGGCCAGGCTGCTTTGAGCAGCTTGCCCATAGCAGGGGGGTTGCACTAGGTTGTTTTTAAGGTCTCTCCCAACACAAACCATTCTATGATTCTATGATGGCTTTTCAAGTGACTTAAAGAAAGGAGTAAATGACCTGAACACCCTTGGCTATGGATCACCTAACCATTTCTGGTTTTTGTTTTCCAGTTGCAACATATTGGGGCACTTCTCTGGGAAGCTGGAAGGGCACAGGCAATGAAATATTTTGATGAGAAAAGGGCTCTCAGCCCAAAATACTTATCCAGCCTGGTGTTGTCTTCTAATACTCTTTGTCTGAAATAGAAATGCAATACAGAAAAAAAGCAAGAAAACCCTTCCAGCCTTATTTGTGAGTGTGACTGCAGATTTGCATTTCTGGAACTCCTCATTTATGATTGTGTGCTGGGCTTAAATACCATGGTAATGGGTAATGGAACAGGGTGAAGATCTTGGTCACTAACATCTTGCTGTGTCTGTTTGCTTGCTTTCGTGAAATTTTCTCTTGGAAACCTGTTCAAATGCATTAAGAGCAATGAGACTGAGTGCCTTTCACTGAGGGAGTAATTTGAATACCAGGGGTTTATTCAGATGTAGCACTGGCCTAATTTGTTTGGAGACCCTTTATTGTTAGCGATGCAAGAAAAGAAAAGAGCTCAGAGAACACATTGAGTTCATTGGTGGCAGCTAGGAAAGGAAAATCTTATTGCTTATAAAGAGAACATATGTGACATGGAATCACTGAAAGTAAACACTAACTCCTATGGTGTTTTTTAATAAAGGCTTTAATTTCAAAGAGGAATTGTCCTTTAAACTGGGGTGGTTTTTTTTTTTTTGTTTGTTTTTGGTTTTTTTTCCTCCTAGAAGTCGCAAACATCTTAAATACCTGTTGACAGATCTGTACACATTTGGACCAAACTCATAAACATTCATATAGTTCTAAATATTTCTAATATCTTTGAAACAGTATTGTTATGGTATGAGAATCACTTAAGTCAGTGTGTGCAGGAACAATTCTGTTTTACCAATAGATATGGAAAGAAGGCAAACAACAGTTAAGCTGCTTTATAAAACAGACGACAGAAATAATACCAGCCTCCACACAAAAAATAGACATACATCTTCATCCGGAACCAAAAAATATGCAAATCTCATGTGGGTGTAAGGCTTTGCTGAATTGTATCTGAGAATATGTAATAGAGGTCAGCAGTTTGAAGACAGTGTTGTTTAAGAAGAATTTAGAATTAGTATTTTCTCTTGTTTCTCACTTAAACAAAATCAGTTTCCCTCTGCTCTGCATAAAATTTCTGTTCATCCTGGAGGAAGAGTTTAACACTTGCAAGAAAAGCAAACATAGGTTTGAGAAGTTTATAAGGAAATCCCTTCCAAGTATAGCAATCCCACCTTCTTGGTCTCTATCCTCCCACTCAGTGAGCCAGGGTTAAAATCACCTTTTGACTCGGAGGCAGGAACTTCGTGGAGCACGTTGTACGTGTTTGTGTCCTGCAGGTTTAGGCACCATGGTGCAGTGCGACAACTGCACAGGGTGAAGTGGGGTTGCTGCCTGGTGTCTGAGTTCTCTCCTACAAGGTCAGATGGTGTTGATTCCCCCAGCAGAGAACCGGAGTCTCTGGGTGCTACGTCTTTCTTGAGAGCGCTGAGCACTGGCATGGTGACATCCTGAAGGGGATTGACACACTTCCTATTATCAGAGACCTTCTCCAGCTTAAAACTGTGCAGTCAGTTTGATCCAGAATCAGGATCCCTTTTCTGGCAGCCAAACACATATTTTTCAATGTTTCCTCAATTTTCATTGAGTTTACCAAAATATCCCTCAGAATAGAGATAGCCTTGACCTTTCTGTCTTGCATCTTCCAAATGGCATCCAAAGTAGACCAGACAGGGGCCTCTACTCCAGGGCAATGAACTATAGTTGCCATATTATGTCTTGCAGAAAGAAAGATCATTTAGGTCAAGAAAAGCATTTGTGTCTTTAGGAATCTAACTGCAGTGCAGCAGCCAGAGAGCACAGGGGCTAAACTAAGCCATGTTCCACACCTGTGCTGAGCTACTGGCTCACTCCTGAAATCCTGCCCTGAGGGCTTTGTGGGCTCTGAGTGATGTAAATACATCCTGCTTCAAGTTAAGGACAAGGAGAAGAGAGATGCCATGCAGTGGTTTCATAGAGCAGTTTCAATATAGAAAAAAAAATGTATTTTTTAAATGGCAAATTAAATAAGACCTAGCAAAGTCTGATGTAGTTTTCTCCTAAAGAAAAAGAAACATGAGAGCAAAGACTCAGCAAGCTGGAACTGATTCTTATTTAATGCAGCTGTTTAAACAGCTAATTTTGTTGAATGTAGAATTAACTGAGTTTTCATATTTTGATATGGAAATACAGCTCACAACTGACTCATTTTATACAAGAAACACTTTTCCTTGATAGGTAAAAGAGCTTAATTTTTTGATTTGGTATCAAAATATAGCAAAACCTTAATCAAAAGAATGTACTATTGCAACTAATGACTTATTTTGGTTTGACCTAAACTTCAAACATGTAAGCTGTGGCCAGGGCTCTCACTACCGTAAAACATCAATTTGAAATGGTTGCATTAGTAAGTAGGATGTCCACTTGAATGTTTTCACAAGATTGAATCTTAAAATAGAGCTATAATCATCAGGCTATGTACTCTTGGCTGGACATGTGTAAATATTCGTTAATGTCACCAAAAATACAAGTAAAATTATTAATATGAGAGATACTCTGCTTAAATCAAGTTCATTCATTTTTTAATTCAGAGATTAACTGCTCATTTAATACAAAACTTCATGCAAATCAGGCATAATAAACTGATTTTTTTCCATCAAATTATAAAGAAGAAATGCAGCAAAGCAAGATTTTTCCTACTTTTAGTAGTCTTGCATCTCTCCATAAATAAGGATTTTGTCTGGATTGTACTTGTAAGTTATGCTAAAACAAGGAGAGCAAAGACTACTACATTATACTCTGATAATTTATTATGCACAGATTTTGTACAAGACTGTGTCAACGTAAGGAGCAAGAGACTTCAGAAATCTAAAAGGCAGCCTTTGTTTTCTTTTCTGGTTTAACCACCTAGAATCATGGACCAAGAACACATTAAAAATGTAGGGGTTGGCTCACATCTGTTGCCTTAGTCCAGTTCTCACAGATGCCCAAGGAGCCATGTCAGACTTTGGATGTATCTGGGTCCCATTTTCCTCATGCTTAGACTCTGTGCAAGGGATTTACTCATCCATTGCATTATTTCAAACCCTCACATCATCCCATTTAACTATTTTACAGCTCTATTATCCAGTTTCAAAAAGCTTGAACACCAATGTCATGTTTAAGGCCGTTCTGAATTCCTGCCTTGTCTGCCATTAATGGGGATATTAGACTTTGGTCTGAATAATTAGCAAAAGATCATGTCCTTTCTACTTTTGCACTGAACCTCATGTGTAATTGAAACTACCAAGCATTTCTATAATTAAAGCATAAAGTGATTTTTTTTCTGTGCTTTTCAAATAGAATCTGAATTTGAAACCATTACATAAGAGGCATCTTCTGCATCTTATATTGTGTGTAACTCAGGCTGTCATACTAGTGAAGCAGCACTATTGCCTTTTTAAATTTTGCAAATAAGCTATTTTTTCCTTCTCTTACTTATAATTACTTCTAATACTTATTATAGAAAGATCCAATAAAAGAGTTCTTTGCAATTATGCAAACAGTAGACTAATTTTCTAATTAACAACAAAAAGTCATGATATCATAATTGCTCCATTTCCATAACACATAAGTAATGCACAAAAAGAACTCCTGATGATATAATTGCCTCACATATATTTTATAGCACCATGAATGAGTTTCTCTTCTACTCTCAATTAAAAAGAAAGTTGTTCTATATAATTAGAACATATTTCCTTCTTCCTTTTTTTTATTTGCATGCAATTACAAAACAGAAAAGAATATATTTTCGAGAGCAGAACATATTAAAAAAAATTCTCCTTGCATTCTTATGATTATATGCAAAAATATAACAAAATACATTTCAAATTTGAAACTCTTCAAGTAAAACACTCGAGTTATTAAAAATAATCAAGAATCTAATACAATTTAGGCTACTTCATTTTTATTACATTTTACCAGTATTTTTATTTGACTGAATATTTTTACAGGAAATATGGATTTTATATATATGTTATTCATACACAGGACTGCACACGTGTATAGATTCACATATGAGAACAAAATATACAAAGTTTAACTGGTAACATGGAAAACAGGGAAAACATACTGTTTTCTCGGTAATTTTTGCTATGTTTTCAGTTTTATAAATTTCTGAAAAATATATTTAGGACAATAAAACTACAGTATTTTCCATATTGTCTAATGTCTCCCAGGAGAAATGTACCAATTTCCCCGATGAGTAGGAATAGTATTCTGTATTTTCAAGGAGTCACAAATGAATTTACATTGTTTCACATAATTTTTGAGCTACAGAAGTCCTAAAGGCCAGTTGTTTTCCTAGAGAAAGGTGTCATATGGCCAATCTGTGTGCAACAGATAACAGAGCACTGATTATTTTAAACCCCCTGCAAATAGTGTGTCTGGATTGAGCTTCTACATAACACCCATTAGGTGAGATAGTGCAGAATTTGCTCCCTGTTTTACTGCTAGGAGTGCATAGCCGGTGCTCCCTCAGGGCTGGCAGGATGCAGGATGAAGCCATGGCCCCATCCTGGGCAGGTGGGACCCGAGCATCAGTGCTAGCTGCAGCTTCAGTGCCGCGAGCAGCACTTTGTTGGGGTGCAGAGACCAGCCCCAGCTCTAGCCCCAGCCTGGAAAGGCAGCCAAGGGACCACTGCTCACTCAGCTGGCCAGGGCTCTTGAGAGGTCCACTGGGACTGGGGAATAGGAGGGTAGTGGAGGAAGGGGAGAGAAGGGACCATGTTGACTCTCTGACCTGGAAAGTTATTTTGTCCTCACCTTTGAGGCAACAGTATTCAGTTTTGCTTATACAGCTGAAAAGCCTTAAACAGTCTCCAGCTCCATTTTTGTTAACATAGCAGCACCAGGCTTCTGACTGGAGCTGGATTTGAGGCAGCTGGGGTAAATCCTTTGATGTACAGTATTGATGATTTTCAAGCAGAGACAACTTATATTTTCACAGGGAGAGGAGAGAATAGAGCCTTTCTTTAGCAAGTCTGAACAATAGCCCTAAGGTGTGGCATGCTAGCTTTCAAGAAGCTGTGCTGGAACAGAATAACAGTAGTTTTTTCACTTCCAATGCAAAACACTGTGAGGTATTTGGTTAACTTCCCCCCTCATGAAAAGTTCAACAAAGAAATTGCAGAGATTTAAATCATTTTTTCCACCTCCATGTCAGGATTATATGTTTCACTAGCTCCAGATTTCCTTTTCCCTCAATCTGGAGCCCCATTTGCATCCCAAGTGAACAAGAGAGGTGTCCAGGAAACCTTTGGGAAGTTGCACTGAATGAGGTGAAGTTTGAGGCTCACCATATGCAGCCTGCTTTACTCTGTTATCACCCACCACGGCGACTGTAAAGTACAAAACCAGATCCTATGGTAAGCTGCAAGATTATTCCTTGATGTGTTTTGTAGTGAGGGTACTGGACATGGATGTAACGTTGCCTGGACACTTCAGAGATGCAGGAGTTGGAGCACAGCCACTCAGACAGACACTGGGATGGTGACTCTGAGTCACAGCCCCTTTGACTTGCAGGACTCCTTGGAAAGGTGTAACTCACTCCACCCTACCCATCTTGTGACTGGTCCTCAGCCTGTCTTGAAGCATAACTGAGGACCAGGACATCAGGACAAGTCTGGTGCATTTGATCACAGCTTTTGCACTTCAGCTGCACTGGTTCTGCAGGGTTGGCACTCAGAAGGGAGCAGCTGGGTGCAGGTCTGACAGAAGAGACCAGTTCTGGTATAACATTGTCTCTATTTAGCTAGATATGGACAAAGTCATGACTCCATCTTTTTATCTGAGGCATATCAGAACTCTACATCCCTACTTTATGGATAAACCTTTCTAGCATAACCATGCTGAACTTCTGTGTGGCAAAACTGCAGCTCCTCTTCAGTGTGCTGCATCTATCTGGGTCCAGAATGAGTTTGACATGTGATCTACTGGCTTTTGCTGATGTGAGCATGCTGCTCTAATGAGCCTCCAAGCAGAAATTCTTCCCATAATCTATGGACTGTGTATTACTGGCATTTAAGCATAATTTTATCTCACCTGTTTAGCTGCTCCCTCAATGACAGCAAACATTTCTGTGCTTAGCAAGTGTGAGCTAGATTAAGTGGCATCACCAAACTGTCACTCCTCACTAATTCTCCATTTGTCTTACAAACATCCACAGCAAAAGTACTCCTCTAAAAATTTACAAAATTATACTTTAAGTGAAAATGTCCACTCCAGGAAAGGCAGACATTGAGTCAGCAATCCAACCTCCTTTTCAGCTATGGCTGTATGACAAAACTGCTGGCATCTCATTCGCTGAGCACTTTGCTCAAACAGAAGCCAGGGATGCTTGCTGTGCTGGTTAATGCTACGTGAGCCTTCTCTGTGCCCTTTCTCTCAGCAGAAATCTCACCTGTCTCTCTTTAATAGCCCAATACACAGGCCAGACTATGCTTGGAAGATGAAGAATTTGGTTTGGGAAAGAAATAGGTGTTGTTTTTGCTTTTCCTGTATAACCATAAAACAAAACCTGATTTTGTATGGTGGGAGAACAAGTCTACCCTCTTGATAGAGAAATAGGAGTAAAACAAAGATATTCTGTCCAGAATCATAAGGCAGCAGCAACACAGGATGTAAAATTTAGATTTTCTCATTTCAATTAGCAGCCAGATCATCCTCTGGATCTACTAAAAGTGCACAGTATTATTTCATTACATCTACCCACGACTGACCTCCCAGCAAGAAACCTTTGGCTGTTGTTTCTTCCTTACAGAAAATAAAACTTTGTAAAGGACAATAGTAATTTCAATTTTGATTGGAAATATGGCAGATCTGAACAGCATGACTTTTTACCAGCTATAAGACCAATAATGAGATTTTCTACTTAATATGCTATCAAAGTTGGCACTGAAGAAACTTTTGTGCTACTCCCTCTTTCTGCTTCTGTCTGCAGCTGAAATTGCCCCAAAGGATGGCTATGGTACATCTTTGCTGGCCTGACTGCTACAAGAATTAAATGCATGAAATTAGAGCTAGAATAGGGATCCTCAGAAATTCTGATAGAAAAAAGGGTCAAGAAATAGCCTTCCAGGTTCACATAACATTTCTGTGTTGCTCCTCAAAGAGTCATTACAGGAACACTTTCAGGAATGCCATTTGTGCAATGTTGTTGTTGCTGTCTGTAAGGAAGTCACCATTAGAAAGTATGAAATTGCTGGCTACATTTCTCACTTGTAGTATTAATTACCTCCAGCCCTTTTTGACAGTTTGGTTCCTGCACTGTTCTAGTGTGTATCTACATGGGAGGAAAATAATTAGGAAAGTTATAATTATGTTCTTAGGTTTAAATACCATTCCCTTGACTCAATCACTCAGTCCATGAACACCTAGCCTTCCTGCATCAATAGAGGAGATTTGTTTTAACATTTAAATCTCTGTGGCATTCTTTCAACTATTTGCACTTATCAGTAAGTATTGTTTTTGCTCCCATTTGAAGACCAGTGGCAAGGGTAAGAAGTAGGGCTTTCCTACACGAGCCAAGGAAATGTTTTACACCGGAGGAACAGTTAATGGTCCTGTGCTGATTAGCGAACAGGGATAGATCTGATTTGCACTGTACGCCTGAAATTCCTGTGGAGGCAAATCTTGTGTGTTTTGTGGTTTATTGAAACCCCGTCATTTAACTATGGAGTGTGAGTTTATTCTTATGTACCCAAGAAAGTCAAAGTGTTTATTGTAGCAGTACAACTTCCAGGGTGGCTGACTTTGAAGCATTACACATAGTGATTCCCTATTTACCCTGCTGCCCCTGTAAAAAACCACTTTTTTCTTTTCTTCCTCCAGCACTGATTTTACCAGTATAACTAGAAAGCTATGTGAGCTGCTAGCTCCACATCTTCCCCTCAGGTTTTGGTCTGACAAGCCTAGCATCCTTTCAGCATTGTGTCCACATTTTCATGCATTTGAGAGAAAAGAGAAAAACTAATATTTGAGATGAAATGTGTAGATTTACTCCATGCCTGGCAAGATGAGTGCTTGCCTTTCTCTCCCAAGAGAAGCCAGCCGGTGAGATTAAATCACTGGTGGCTGAACTTTGTGGTGCTGGCCCTCAACATTTCTCCCCCAGTAACACACAACGCAGGGGTCTGCGTTGAGACTTTTTAATTTTGCCCTAAAAAATGATTCAGATATACAATTAAAGTTGGATTGCAGATTATGCATCTAGTCTCAGGTGTGAATTTATTCCTAACCTTCTGTAGGTTTGCTGCAGCTTTAATTTAACTAGTTGTGGTAGGTTGACCAAGACAACAGCCAGACACCCACACAGCCGCTTGCTCCCAAAACAGGAGAGAGAATCAGAAAAGAAAAGACAGGATGAATCAAGATAAAGACAGTTTAATAAGTGAAGTGAAGCTGTGTGTGCAAGGAAAGCAAAATAAGAATTTATTTAGTGTTTTCTGTTGGCAGGCAGATGTCTAACCTCTTCCCTCAGAAGTCAGGCCTCAGCACATGCAGTGATTACTTGGAAAAACAAATGCCATGGCCATGAAGATCCCCACTTCCTCCTTCTTTCCCCCAAGCTTTTATTGCTGAGGAAAATGCCATTGGGCATGAAGCATTCCTTTGGTCATTTCAAGTCAGCGGTACTAGTTTCATCCCCTCCTAGCTTCTTGTGCATCCCCCACTTTACATGCTGTAGAGGCTGAATGAGGACAAAACCCCCTCAAAAAGTAGGAAAACCTTGACACTGTCCAAGCACTGCTCATGCATTGATAAGACACTGGTGTGTAATCAGCCCTGTTTTAATCACAAATCCAATCCATATGAAGAAAATTGACTTCATCAGAGGCAGAGCCATCCACCTGCTACCAAGTTCATTAAGGAACATGATTATCTTCTGATGGTAGGATGTCTTATAGTTTCAAACTATGAGTCAAGAGAAAAAAAAAATGCAGGTCATGGGATGCTAGCTTTCTGAATAGTCAATGATTTCAGGGAAAAACTTGGTCTTAGATATGGTTCAAATAGCTGTATAGCTGTGTCCAGGGGAACCATACTGGATATAAGCAGAATTCACTTTGAAAAATTTCTATGCCAAGAATAAAAGGCTTGGGAACTGTTCAAATATTCAGCTATAGATTGCTTCCAATTTAGTTTCTGCATATGTTGAAGGGATGTTCTTTTTCCATATAAAAGTCTCCCAAAGGAATTTCAATGTACCGTCTTAGCCAATTAGGTATGTGTGCTCAGGAACAGAAAAAATTGGATACTTCTGTTTCCATGAAAGTAATAATTTAGATACACAGAAGGATTGAATCACATTGAATACTTAGGATTTCTTCTTTTTCTTGGCAAGGTTAGGAGTTATGAAAAGAAAGCTATGCTGCTCAGAAAGTATGTCTAAAACACAAACTATACCAAAACTTTAAAAGAAACAGTTTTTTAAAGACATAAAAACCACCAAAATTTTTTATCAATAATTTGGCTTTATTTGGTTGGTTTTTTTTTAATGTTGGCTTATTTAATTATATTAGGATTTTTTTAGTATCTTCCTTTTAATAGAAGTTACTTTGACACATGCTTTAAGACATTTTTTGCGACTAGTCCAGTCTATTGCATAAGACAGGAGGGGTCATGCAACAGGTCCTGAGCTGTGTGGAGTTTATCAGACCTCCAGCTCACTCCTATTCTGCATGTTCATCATGTAATTGTCTCTCCAGGTCAATTTGAATCCATGTCTGCAAAATGAAATAATTTTACATGGGCTGCTCTGTGTTTCACAGCATTTGGCACCTCCAAACCCTTCCCCTTTGTGCATTGTCATGGAGACATGGGATGCCTGTAGAGTTACCACTTCATCTTGAGCTACTTCTGTCCAGGCAATGCAGTGCCTTATGATTTTCGGTCATAGGGAAGTTCACAGCATTGAGTTCAGACACCCAGGAAAAAAAGGGATACTTATGTGTTACTATTTTCTTGCCTAAAATAAAATCTAGTTTCTAGTAGTACACTGAAGGAGACTGAGGGTGGGCGTCTGAGATTTCATTTACATCCTCACATTCCCAGCTGTGATGTCATAAGATGATATAGTTTCAGTGGTGAAGGAAAAGAAGAGAAAAAATTAGGGATTTGTGTTGGGTAAAAGTAGACATAGAACCTAAATAGTCTTTGTTCTTTTCTAAGGGAAGTATTTTGCAGGAAAGTCTCTGGCAGCCATGGGAGAGATTGAGAGTTGCACACACAAACACACAGAGGCACACATACGTGAGTTTCCTAAACTCAATAAATAAATCAAGTAACAAGGCAGATGATCAGGGCACAGCTCAGATGTTTCAGGTAGGCAGTGAACAGAATACTGTACAATCTGAGCTGTAAGAATTTTAGTTTACTTTTTTTAAAATTTTTTTTCTTTTTGGTGGTAGTTTAAAATTCATCCAAGTTCAAAGACAAATTTCATTGCCAATGACATGAGCCTGATGAAATACCACTAAGGCCAGCATAACAAGTCTGCTGATATCCTGTCAAGGTCAATTAGAGAAAATGTTTGGGATTTTTTCCTGTGTCAATTTCCAAAAGAGAAAAAGAAAATGTAACTTCATTAGACAAGTGCTAGTAACTACTAAAAATCACTGAATGAAGTGATTTGTAATGGCAGCTAAGCTGAACAAAATCAAGAAATTAAATTCAGTGTGTTTCACAAGGAAGGTTCTAGTTTTACCTGTGCATGTCTGTGGCAGGAACAGGGGGAGCTATAAATCATCTCTTACAATTGGTAAATAAATCAGACACTAGAGTTGCAAAGGACATTTTTACAGACACACCGGAGATATTGATCTTCAAATGAAGAAAGAAAACCTTAAGGAAAATATAAAATAAGTTGAAGTTTTCTTTCTTATATAATCTATATCATTGGGGCACATGAATCAAGCATCATTGATTCTTGCATCACACTTTGAAGTTCATGGGTGTTTGAAAGGAAAAGAACCATTTTTTAGTGGTCCATATCAGTACTATTTCTATTACATTCTGTAGGGGAGCTACTCACAGAGGTGTGTAGGCATAGGCTAGAAGAGGTCTTCAGGCAAAGCTTTGACTTCCTCCCCACTTCAGTCAGCGGAGCTTTAGGAAAGGTTAATCCTGCACTCTGTTCAGACCATAAAAAGTTCTCTTCCTTTTTCCCTACAGACAGCTGAAGAAATATCATGCCTCTAAAATACACTGCCACTGCTGTAAGAGGTGTGTCAGTACCCATAATGAGCAACAGGTACAGTCTGATCTAACCTGATGCTAATTCATATTCCTGTCTATTCATTTTACATGGAATCTGAGAGACTGAATAGCACAACTCAATGAAATAGATAGAATCAGGCATTCCATTTGACTGACATTACATTTCTAAACACTTTAAAGGGTCTTGTATTTCTCCCATGGAAGTAAGATAAAGTGTTTCATTGATATTCAGGGCAGAAATGAATGTAAACTCAGCATCATGAACCTTGACTATAGAGTTCAAAATGCTTACTTAGGGAATATATAAGTAATGCATCACCTACATAAAACTCATATTGTGCAATGATTGTCATTTGAGGCACAGATTAACCTGTTAGACTTCTATTCAAGTAAGCAGTGCAGCCCCTCTTATACAGAGGGCTATTCTTTACTAGCAATGTTAGCACAGTAACAGGAGAAACAAAAAAGGATCCATGAAGAATTGAGTTACTGGACATAGTCTGGTTTCTGTCAACAGAACTAGGCAATGAAGAGTGTAAACAGGTGCATTGTCAATAACACAAACACTCCAAGTTATTGCTAACAGATACAGTGTTTAGCACAGATGCCACAGCTAAAAGCTCTTAAATGCTGTGAAAAATAAATCACAAAGCCTCCATGATGTAATGCTTTCTAATAGGTATATTTAGAAAAATCCCAAATTAGACGAGAGGACAAATCATTCCAGCCTGAGGGTGGCTGAGGACCTACACCTCTGCTTCTTGTGAGCCAGAAATTTGTGCTGCTTTGTGAGGCTCAAAGTCTCATGGTAACCTTGGCCTGGGGCTGAGAATGTGGTTTACTTCTCTGCTCCCCACATGGGATTTATCCCATGACCTAACTTAGCCTTTTGCCACTTTCCTCTTCCACCACTGGGCTGTGACCACCCACCTCTAAAACCCATTCTGAACTTTGGAGTTTTAGTTCCTGAAGTGAAAAAAGCTGTAGGAGAAACAGGAGAAAAAGTTTTCAAAGGCCCTTACCAAAGGTAGAGTCAATGACTTTCAAAGAAGTCATGATGATGTAACATCCTGTTGGAAGGAACAGTCTTATGCCTTTCAACTCACTAGGAATATTTAAACTTCTGCATACTACCAGTCAAAGTATTTCCATTCAAGCAGGGCCAAAAAATTGAGATCATGTCAGCTGATATGTATTTGTAATTATTTATCTCCTCAGCTAGTATTAAATACAGGAATAAAATGAGTAGCTAACTTCAAAATGAATATAAACAGATTTTACATGAATTTATTAAAAAATATATGCCCTTGCCCTCCCAAATTCAAAGATTTTTTTTTGATAATTGAAGATTACACTTGCCAAGGAAAACAAGAAATAGAAGTCAATGTCTCTATAATATCATGACTGATCTAAGCTTTTAAATATGTATTAAATATTGAGTTTCTCATTATTTGTGAGTGAAAGTTCTGCTGTTCTTTATGTGATTTCACATTTTACACAATTGAAAAGACTTAATTATTTGATAAAAAAGCAGAGCATGCACTGGGCTTTGCAAAAAATGTGCATAACTAAAGGTTTCTACATAACCTGATTTATTGTAAAATAATGTGAACACTTACAAAATTTTGTTGATTTACATTTTTCTTTACCTCCCTAATTATCTGTGTACCTGTTAGATTAACTCAAGAATTCTTGGCTGACATATAATTATTATTGTCCACTTTGTGAAATTTATTTAATACAAATAAAAGCCTTTTAATAACTCTAGCTTTCCTTTCTTGCTTCTAGCACTACACACGTAAAATACAATCTTTGACATTCTCTATTCCTAGGTTAATAAAAAAAATATTTAGTCCGGTGACCCTTTGAATAGTCTGTTTAAGAGAAATGACACCCCAAAAACTGTTTATCCTCACAGTACATAGATGTGTACTATGATGGACTATACTCTTTACAATTTTCATAAGCATCAAATATAAAGTTAAAACAGTTTAGGAACTATCAAAAAAAGGAAGAATTTCAAAGCTAACTGAAAACAGCTTTATACTGCAAGTGGAAGTTTACTTTTCCTTGCACAGACAATTTTTCCCTTGATTCCTTCCCATATTTTCAGTTATATTATTAACAAATGTAGTTTTAAAAACCAGTAGAGGCAGCTGTCTGTGAACTGATTTTGGAGAAGATGTTTGATTTTCCCCATATCAAGAAGGAAACATTCTTGTAAAGCGCAGCAGTATGTCTGGATAATTGATAATAGACACAGAGAGATAGTCTAGGAACAATCTAAGGGAAAAGTGGTAGGCTAAAAGCCCTTTTCTCCCTCAGCTGTAAGACATCTCAGGGTGAGAATCTGGTGGCTGCTGTTCCTTTGGTGGGTACAGATAAGGACACTGGAACATCCACATTCCACTGATGCAGTGGCGAATAAATAGCTGTGGAAAAATATAGTTTTAAGAGGCTTGAGTGTATAACACCCCCCCCCTCCCCGCAATGCCTTGCACATTCCAGTTTCCATAGCAAGAAATCCTCCAGGGTAGAGAAGACCCTCAGCATGTCCCACATATGGGCAATGAGTGACCAGGGCTTCAGGATACTAAGCTGACTGCAATATTACTGACACATTGTCATGAAAACCACAGCAGAGACAGTACTATCATTCGAAATGTTCAAATTTACTTCCCTTGTCTTTCATATTTTTAATGTAGTAATTTGAAACTTTGTGGAAGTCCGAAAAACTTCATCAGTATTAGAAAAAGTTACTTTATTCTGAAAAAAAATCTCTGTAAAAAATTAAAAATTGTCCCTGAAAATTGGCTGTTTTTCTTATTCTAGTTAAAAGTCAATCACTGGAAGGAATAGTCATAAGGAAAATACTTACAAGAAATGTCTATTAGAGATGATTAAAGAGAAATAGGATGGCCTATATACTGGCAAATAGGGACTGGAGAGTGAGAGACAACAAAAGAAGGAAATCAAAACAAGCTGAAGGGAACCAATAGTGTGCCAGAAACTTTTGGAGTGAACTGCTCTGACCTGCAGTCTGAACAATGACCTGCTCTGCCAAGACGCCTGCAACTTTAGGCTTCTGAAATCCAAAGAAAACAATCATTCTGTTGGCTGCTAACAGAAGGCATCAACCACAGTTTAGACAGGTGAATCTGCCAGACCCTGGGAATAAAGTGTTTTGCCAGTACTGAACATTTCTGTATTTGCCAAATATCACCAGTACAGCTACTGCTCTCCATCTAATCTCTCACCCTAAGCCAAGCCACTGAGACAGGAGTAACAGCAGCTCTATTATGTGTAGAAACCCAATCTAAACTTAAAGAAGTGTCCATGAACTTGTGTTTTGATGTTGTAATCCCAACAGTCATTTCTTTTAAGGACACATTCCTGATCTCGAGGCTATCAGTGGTTTAAGCCATCAGTGACTTGAGCCAAACTATATCACTGATTGCATATGAACACAGAGTGCAGAAAACACATCTCTTCCCTTGGACCAAACAGCTGATGAGCACATGGAAGAGTGATGAAGTAAGACTTGTCATAGATAGTTTCAGACCAAGTAGAAATTTCAGAGTAAGAGGTATAATGAGGAAAGCAGTAATCTTCAACCTATAAGAAACTTCCTGCACACTTAGGCAAAGGTTTCCTGTTATAAACATGTCAAAAGGCAGAGACTGAAAACAGGAAAAACAAACAAACAAACAAACAAAAAAATCCCAGGCAAAACCCCAGCCAGTACAGAGAGCAAATGAAGTTTCAGCTGTAAAAGATCTTTAACGGGTTTAGATCAACATAGATCTAGAAATATCCAGTGAAATTTTTCTGTTTTATACCAGGCAAAGATTAAGATTTTGAAAACAAAACCCAAGACATTTTTAGGTACAATATAAACGCTGTATGAAAAAGGATCTCTGAGATAACCAGATGTACAGATATAAAAATATACCAGGAAGATATTTGACTTTTAGTTGGATTCTTCAATCATATCACCAACCAGAAAAAGACAAAATTAAAAGAAAAGAGCAATATAGAAAACTTGCCATCACTTTAAGATTTTTTTAAAAGAAATCTTTGTTTAATTTGGTTCTGTGAATGAGCAAATTTAATTGTACAGTCAGCTAAATGAAATAACTTATTTCTCCATTTGTGTGTGTTGTTTGATCTTATTTTTATTCTTCCATGATTTTCCTGTTGCTTTCACTTCAGTATTTGATCTCATGGCATGAAAACAGCATTATCACAGTATTTAGCAATATTCTGGGTCTTCCAGGCGCTTTTTAGTCTCATTGCAATAATCTCATGATGCAGCTTGATTAAACTACTGCTCCTCTTGGAGCCTTCAACTTTTTTCCTCTTTTGGGCTACCAGAGAGTGATGCACAGTTTCTGAAATGCCCTATTCTCTCACAGACTCTCTTATACTCCTGGCATTTTAACCAAACTATTCATCCTCTGAGAGTTACATTTCCTTTTTTACAAATGAGAAAGCAAAAAGGTGGTTGTAACTTTTTTTTCTGCCAACTGAAATTCCTCAGAAAGAAAAAAGGAGCCACGCAGACTTCACATTGAGTTGTGCACAGCTTTATTTAACTGACTCCTCTTTAGCCAAAGCAAAGGCTTCTATAGGCAAGTGTGGGAGAGAGCAAGAGCCAACATGAAGTCCACTAGGGAACTCCATTTTCAATACCTTAAAAAGCTCCTAGATACCATGGTAATAAGAGCCTAAAATAGCTCTAAGCCAGAAATATACATTCTAATGATTACCTATTATGCTACTAGTTTTCTAAAGATCTGTAGGAGACTGTCTTAATGATAAATTATAGTGTATAGATAGAGGAAGGACTTAATTATCATGTTCTATTTTTATTGTTGTATGAATCTAAATAACACTAAGTGATAACCTAATTTATGTACTGGATACAATTTATGCAAATCACATGTTCAGAAGAGAATGCTCTTATCTTTTGCTCCTATGGCTAATCCAAGCTCTTTTCAGTATTGTAACAGAAACTTTTTCAGTGCCTCACAGGGTTATTGTTCATAAGAACATGACAGTACTTTATTTCCTTTAATGTCTTTTCCACTTGCACTTACAATAGGTGTATTTTTGCCTTATCACTGTTTGGGTGGAAGTGACAGAGGGACTTGTGTCTTTGAGCTCTTTTCCTTGGCTGTTCCACAAAAATAGTTTCTTCAAGGACCAGTAGCAGCTACATGAGAGTATCTCATTCCACTAAAAACAGAAGAGGGCTCAAAAGTGTGCCTAGTAATGAGATGCTGATGGAGTATCATCCTACAATAAATCTTCCATGAAGGACAAGTGCATCCCCCTAGGTCTTCTCCTTACTTTAACACACGCAATGATCACAGTTTAACAAAAGAAAATGCTTATTGATATCTCACACTTTGGTCTTCATCCTTTTAACATCATCCTGAAAACTGTTTGTATTTTTTTGCCTTGGAAAGGACTAGCACTGGAGATACAGGGACAAGGTCACTCAATAGGGAATATCTACATAGTATTTGTGTTAACAAATGAGAACTCATTTGAAAATTAGTTAATCGTCTCCCCTTCAAAACAAACAGATAAGCAAAAATAAAAAGGAAAGCTGCTATGAAATGCCTTTAATGTGAGCCTTCTCTGTCTATACTGCATAATTACTAACATTTCATTCAGGAGGTCACATTCATCAGTCTGTTTAAATCAACAGTGCCAACTGTGTCATGTAAAGCTGTGGGCAGCTGGCACTGATGCCTGTGCTTCTGCCGGCAGCCCAGGCAGCTCCTACCAGCCCCCAGTGCAAAAACACTGCTCTTGACTCAGCCTCGTTCTACATCCCTTTCTTCCTTCCAGCATCAGTCCCTTCTAGCACTTCCACTTGGAGCTAGAGTCCCCGATTCATTTTCGGTTCCAGATGAATGAGAGTTTGAAGGTAATTTGGAGAGTGTTCCTGGATGGACTAAAAAGGGATTCCTGAACAAGCAAAAACTTTATTTAGAAATAGTCAAATATTATCTAAACATAAATTATGCACTGAGTGAATGAAATAGATGTGGACCTGCAAGGCTCTCCATTCATTAAATGGGTGTGAATCAGTTAAGCAACTAAACTGGGGTTTTGACTGAGATGATTTTGATCATATTCCACAAATAAGACAGGATAAAATATTTATGTTGAAAGATCTACTGCCAGGGAATCTTGATTAGAGGTTGATTACTCAGCCAAGGCAATGATTTCACTAGAAAATTCTGGTTGAAAAGTTTAAAAGAAGCAATCAGAAAAAAAGAACAAATACGGGTAATAAGTATCTACATTGTTATATCTTTTTTGTGGGTGTTGAAATGCACCCACAGCATTTATATTTTTACATACATTTATGTTTTCCTGCATAGATTAATTTGTCTCTACAGAAATGAGTAAATCTGGAAGAGTAATAGCAACTTTACTAAGACAGACTTTGAATTCTTCATTCATCATTCAAACAACCCTCTTTATTCTCCTAATGTTTCCTTTGACTTCACCAGAAGTGACTTCACCTCTTAATAGAGTTAAGCAGGTGAATGAGGACACTTAGAAGAGGACCTAACTCCTCACATACAGATGACTTTCAGTGATGTTTAAAATGGCTTTCCCTCAGTAATGCTCAGGAAAGCTTTCAGTCTTTGTCTCAGTATTTCTGCTTTCCAGTTGGTTTCAAGAGATTTCTTCCTTTAGTTCTGGTTCTCAGTGAGGGGGAGACCAGAGTGAAAAGCTGTTTGCTGCAACAAGGGCAAAGAAGACAAGAGACTTTTCTTGAAGTTCAGCAGATTTGATTCCCCTCCTGAGTAATCACAGTGAAGACTCATAATTGACTGTAGCTTCATGACGGGATTTTCTGTGATGTTTCTCATATTGAGGCCACTGTTGTAGTCTGAATTATCAGATCTGACTCACGGTTTATCATTTAACACTTTATATCATTGTTGTTTTGTACTACAGAAGAATGTGACCCTCTGACATTTGAAAGTGCTAAAGTAACAGTGACTCTTTTCCGAAATTCCCTTAAGATAAACATTGCTTTTGCATTAATTGGATGGTTTTGCTGGTCATTGAGATTATCTCCAGATATTCTTTCTTACTGAAAACATATGTGCTTATATTCCCCTGCAGAAGAATTGCAAATCCAATTGCAAGAAGAAGAGCTGCATGCAGACAAATTATGCTGTACATCACTAGAACTCTGAGAAGATGAGAGTATGGGGTCGCAGGGTACTCCTCTCATGCATTATAACACAGCATATTTGAAAAAGGGAGAAATGCTTTCAAACAGTACCTTGCATGTCACAGTATCTTCATATGTTATATTTAGGCCAGAATTCTGATTAAATAATTGATTTAATTTGATTTAAAATGCCAGGAGAAATGAAATACATATATTACATATTGTAGGTATGTTGTATATATATACTTATACATGTACATATATTGTGTGCATATGTATTATTCTCTCTATATCACTCTATAAAATGTATATTTAATAGACAAGGTATACTTAATAAATAAATATTCATATTTTAAAATCCTTATAGTTGGCTCATGCTTAACAAGACAAGCTGCCTAACCATCACTGCTCCAAACAGCCTCCTCGTGACACCAAGTCTGTCTCCTGACAGCCTCCCAGCTGCTGCCAATTTTCCTTTTCTAACTGGATCCAGCCATTTTGTTTACAAAACAGCTTTGTTTGTTAGTCAATTTAACATGCTTCAAAAGTCCTGTAGCATAATTGGCTAATTGCTTACCAGTTAGGAAATAGTGATTACGATTTTTTCCTTCCACAAATACCTGCAGCCACAATCCGGTTTATTTTATATTCAGGGGCATTGATAGGTATGTTTTAAATACAATTTGATTATTTAGAGGGGGAATCTGTTTTTGCAACCTTCAATGTCAAAGTCTGCTCAAGAGCACTTCTGTACCAGGAGTATGTCTTTGTAATGTGAAGTGCAGTGTGGCTTCAGTGTCAGTGACACAAATGTGCAGCAATAACACAAACCATGAATGTTGCTACTTCCCAGCTCCTGACAGGTACTGATGCCTGTTTCCATGGCACTGGCTCAGATTCCTGTCAGTCCTGAGCTGCAGATTGTAGCTTTTCCCGCATCCAGCTGTCGCTGTGTTGCAGAACATTTTCCTCTGACATCAGAGTGTTCAGCACTTTAATGAACACTCTCCATGTCTGGAAAAACAGGTGTATTTACCCAAAATAATTTTGCATCTGATCTGTAGTTTTAGTCTGCATGCAAGTGTGGAGAGTGAGAGAGAGAGATCCACTGCTTTGGAAATTTTTTGAGTGAGTAAGGTGAAATGACATTTATTACTGAAACTCCAGGAAATCCTCACTGCTTCTTGTCCCACTCAGTGTAGGGGGTGTGAGGTCAGCAAAACAGAGCAGAATACATCATCATTCATTAAGTGCAGAGTCAGAGCTCAGGAACCAGACATTATACACTAAGCAGAAGACATTACTTGGAATTCAATGCCTGTTATCTATGAATTTCAGGATGTTGCTTGGGTATGAACTTCTTGAGATAATATATATCACAAAATAAACTCACATGCTTATTCTTCGATGCTGGGGATCTCTCTGAGCCCAAAGAAGGAAGATATGGACTTCTTGCAAGCCTTTGTCTGTGCTAATGAGAAAAGAACAGAACCCTTGAAAGGTCTCAAAGGCATCTAGAGAAAAGGCAGAAGACTGCAGTTCTTGGAAACTTGATATAGTAGTCTTTGAAAGGGTACGGGGTGTTTTGACTGAAGCCAAAGTCATGCAGTTCCACATGCCCATCACCTAGGAGCTGAGCCAACCACAGTCTGAGAATGGAAAGGTTAGAATTTAGCAAGATGTCTGGATTTCATACCTGATGAATCCATCATGAGGATATGCCTGAAATAAAAGGTGTTTCTTGTAGCAACTGCAATCAGGTAAAATGCTGTTTACCACTTTTTCAAATGCATGCCATGTTAGACTAAATTGAAATAAAGAGACATAAACTGTGTTGTGATTTCATGGTACCCACAGTAGTAAACCATGAACAAACTTGGCCCTGCTTCTTTTCCTCTAGGAGGGGCTGGAATGATTCTCCTTTTGTAGACTCAATGCTCCAGTAGCAAGGACAGAAGGTGCTAGAAGAAAATCTCCTTTCTCTCCTTCCCCTTGCTCTGCTCCCATCTGTGGGGCTCCTCTGAGCACTGGTGTTGTGCTACAATAGGAAGCCTTTCAATGAAAGGGTAGAGCTGGAGAAAAGGATCCTCACCTTGTGCTAAAGCTTGAAGTCCCAGAGGAGAAGATCGCAGCTGCTCATGCAAGGTCACTCTGGCTCAGGAGAAGGGGCTAATGAGAATAAAAAGAATTCATCTGCTGCTACCCAGGAGAATATTTATACATATATATGCATACATTTAAATACATATCTTCGGAGGAAGTCATGTGTCTCTGTCTTTTAGGAATTTAACTCTGAGTTACTGTCTGGGGGCTAGGGTGGAGATGAGTATCATGTTCATGTTTTGGAAAGTCTGAGCTCTGACCAGTGACAGAAAAAAGAAGAATGGATTTATAATATCTCTTAATGCCCTTCACAAACATTCATCTTTCTTACAGGGCTTTGCTTTCCCACTGTGTTTGAGTATCCTTCCCTTTGTTTTCCCAGTTGTACAGTACATTGCAGTTCACTTCTTTTCCTGCCTATATGTTACTGCAATAAGTTCCCTAACATTTTTTAGGTTCCCAAAGAGTACCAGAAGAACTAGCAGTACCTGGGGTGAGATGAATTATAGTTATACTTTATAAAGTATAAACTGAGGCAGAGAAACTTTCAGACAGGGCATTTTTTTTTTGGGAGAGGAGCCTCACCTCTGGAATGCCACTTTCCTGCTTTAAACCCTAGACTACAACCAGAACAACATTATAATCTGGAACTGAGCAATGAATTTTTCTAGTAAATTGTGTAAATCTCATTCTTTCTGTAAATCTCATGCTCTCTGTATTCACTGAACCCTAAGCTAATGGCTTCCTTGAGCTTTGTGTGCACACTCCTCAGGGGTGTGTACACAGGCCAAAAAGGAGGGAAAGGAGATGGCTGTAAATACTTGGCTCCAGTATGTGCATTACATCTGTCACAAGGGAATCAGCAAGAAATGTCTGAAAAATGCAAGCCAGTGCAATTTATGCTGACCAGAGGTAAAACAACATTTTCAAAATCTCCTTTGAGCAGTGCTGCTGGAAGAGACCTTTATGTACATGCAAAATATACGCATATAGTTGGTAGCAGGACAAAAAAATAAATACTAATAAGGAACCAAGTCAGCCCCTATATAGCTCAGCTGGAGTTGACTAAGACGTGAATATGACTCCAGAAATCAGCAGTGGCCTCATTGAAAAATTTTAAAAATTTGTATTTTCAAAAGTGAATTTCATAATGACAGTTTCATTTTGTTTCAGAATAGAATGACCACATGCTTCAAAATAAAAGCTCAAATGGAAGTGAGGGTCTAAGCCACCCATCTAAAGGGAAAGTAAAAAAATTAAGGTCAGAAGGACAAATGACTAAAAATGTGCATATTCCACTTAATTCAGACTTGCTGACTTTCAGAAAAACTGCTTGATGAAGATCCAGAGGTGAAGTTTAAAGGCAACTTTGCTTTGGCTAAATCCAATTCCTTGTCTGCCATAAAGAAACAGAGAAAGCAGAGAGTGCAGTCCTCAAAAGAATTCACATTGCAGATTTTAGGACTAATCCCTTACTTATTAATTTTGTTCTCATTTTGGAACCAACCATCTGATTTGAGAGACACCTTAAAACCACCTGCCATATTTTGAACAGCTGTGTTTGGAGAACCTGTGGTCCAGACTACCTCTGTGCTGTGTGCATTATCATTGACCTCAGGTAAGAACTTGGAAGAGGATTTTACTGTCTCCAAAGCTGTGTTTCATTTTTAAGAGCAGCAGCTAGATGTAGCTACATTCCTTTATGTGAATTTAGCTGATGGTCTGCATGGACAACTCATTACTGGAGCCTAAATAATGTAATTTCCACTCCCAGCAAAGACCCATCTCCAACATATTTGATTGACTGGAGCCATGGGAGCATGATAACCCTAAAGCATGAGATTTTCAGGCTAGCAAATCCCATATGGTTGGGCTTTTAACAGTAGCAATGACTTTCCTGAAGCCTTTAAGGAACTAGGGACAACTTCATGAGGTGTCAGAAGAAGACTTGGCTCTCATTTGCAGGAGATGTAAAAGTTAGGTAAATAAAAGAGGGTTATGCTGAAGCATAACTTGGGCATTTAAGCAGTATTATCCCATCTGTAAAGAACTGAGACTGTTCATGGTCTCACTTGCAGGATACTGAAAGTACTGCCACACACTCAAACTGTCACCTTTGCTTTCAGATCTGATGAAGAAGAAGATGCTCCCACTCCTTCATCATTCTCTGATTAGAAAAGATCAAAGGAGCCAAATAGGCAGCTGAAGAAGATGGTTGAAATATAATGGAATTGCATAAAAGTAGCAGAAAAAGAGTGAGAGAATGTTGTGCTCAGAAAAATTTAGTAGAATGGGTTCTCTCCCTTCCTTTCACAAGAAGGAATGTCAGATCTTTGATACTCCCATTTCCTGACTCTTTAGGTTGGGCAAGGAGCCAAAAAACCAGGGTCTTATGAAAACAAGAAGCAAGAAATACAATGAGTTTGAGGTCATATCAACAGTATTTCATATGAAAGCATGTCTTGCATGTGCTCACCATTCGAGCTTCAGCCAAAACTCTCAGATGAAAATGTATGAGTAGAAGAATGGGTTAGGGAAATAAATTCCTCTCCAAAATACAAATGCTTTCACCTCTTTCTTTGAAGAGATCTGGCATATATACTTACTGTAAGTGTACTGACTGAGAGGGGATCTCATTAATATATAAAATATATCTAAAGGGAGGGTGTCAAGGCAATGGAGCCAGGCTTTTCTCAGTGGTGACTGGCAATAGGACAAGAGGCAACAGGCAGAAACTGGTGCACAGCAAGTACCACCTGGACATGAGGAAGAACTTTTTTACTGTGCAAGTGACCACACACTGGAACAGGTTACCCAGAGAGGTTGTGGAATCTCCTTCAGTGGAGATACTCAAGAACCATCTGGACACCATCCTGTGCAGTGTGTTCTGGGATGACCCTGAAAATCAGGGAGGTGGGAACAGATGACCCTCTGTGGTCCCTTCCAGCCTGACACATCCTGTGATGCTGTAAGTCAGAAAATGTATCTAAATGGAGCATATATGAAAAATTTCCATAAAGGAATGATTCAGGAGCTGTAGTCACTCAACACTCAGTATCTAAAATGCACAGAATCATGCCATATCTGGAATATTTTTTTGGTTTTTCATTTCCCTATAGGATTAAAAGCAGGTTATTTGCTCAGATACCACATGAGGCTTGTTAGTAACCATTCTGCTGTAAGTGTCAGTGTTTGTGAACGCTGTGGCACTCTGGGATTATCTACAAAGGACATTATTTCTTAGAATATTGCTATTGTTTTTTCTTGGTGGTGTTTCATTTTTTTTTAGCTCAAATTGGAGAAATGAAAGGGGAAAAAGGATCAAGGCTTTAATTTAAGATAAAATTGCTTTCAACAAAAATCATGGATGGGGGTAGAAGTCTGTAAAGAACTGCTCATGTTTGGGGTCCCCACTGACTGTCTTTGAGCAGTACTACCATAATACAGCATAGTTTTCACACTGTTAAAGAAGGGACAGGATTTCATTACTTTTATAGTTTTTCTTTTACATCACATTCACTTCCATTTAGGAAGTGCAGTGTAAAGGACAATCACCTATATTTACAGCAAGACACTGGAAAATACAGTGACACCAATTGTAGTTGTGACTTTTGGGACAAACTGTGATTAGGCAGTTTAGGAATATTTCTTTTCATTTAGTCCCTCTGGAGAAAGTTATTTTCATAAGCTTCTCTGAAGGTAAAAGACTGATGGTGTCAACATCTCCATCTCTCTTGAGGAAATTATTCTTGACCCTCTAATGTCACCACTGACTTTTGCTTCCAAAGGCTGGTCCCTTACAAATGACCATATTCCTCAAAAGTTTAACATTCCCCTTGTTTCCTGTCTTTGTGCTTATGCATAGCAGAGGCCTCTGAGTGCTTGCAAAGAAGGATGACGCCAATCCTTTTCAATACAGGAATGTTCCCAAGGAAATGGACGGCTCCTGGACCCAAGGGAGACAAGGAGCAGAGCAGGATGTGCTGCAGTACACAAAGCAAAGTCTCTCTAGCAAAGGTTATGCCACCTGCAAGGGAGAGATGGACAGGATGTGACTGATGCACAGGAAGTGATGCAGGCAGGAAACATGAAAGCCAAGTAAAGAGATTTCCAAAGTAAAACAGGAAAATGGTTGAAAGTAATGAAAACTAAATGACGTGGAAAAAGATGTCGGGGTTTTGTTGTGTTCTGTTTTCATTCAGACTAATAGTAAAGCTTTGGCAAAACAACCGAGGCGTGCTTCCTAAACTGATGTAGCACGGAGAACTTTGCAGCTTAGATGTGAGGTCTTGAAGTGGCCTTCAGAAAGCCTTGTTAGTTGTAAAAGTCTTGTGTGCGTTTGTATGCAGTGTGCACGACAAATGCATTTTATGTGTACAAAGCATTATAAAATTTATATATGCTCCAAAAGGTTATTTTAAATAGACAGTAATCTCAAATTTCCTGTTCTTATGATAAAATCCCTTTTGTGACCAACTCTAACATAAAGATTCTGTCTCATACCAGGGAATTCAGCAAGTTCTGTATCCAAATTATACCACTGTCTCTGAGACTGAAATTGGGCTCACTCTGTTTTTCTGGGACATACTTTAGCTTTGACAGGATGTAGACTGGATCTTGACATACATTATGCTGTATTTCTGGAGTTTAAAGCAGCTCAGGAGTCTATTTATTCCTTTCAGTTTATTTCTGGTGTCACTAGTATATACCATTAATCACGTCATTATTCTGTCTCCATAAGGGAGACAAACAAAACCAAAACATCGTTAAAATTATATGACACTGTAGTTTTCAGGACCTTTACTACTGCAGAAATACAACATCATCATTTGCCTCACTTTCTTTGCACACAGTTTGCAAAAACATGTTTTATCAAGAATATGACATTATTAATGTCTCAAAAGTATTATTTACACAATTGTAATAATTTATATTAAGCTGCTCTAAAGCGTCACATAAGAACACTGTAAAGAAATGACATTTTTATTGTCATTGTAATTATTATTAAAAATATCCACTGATATTGAAAAATTTGGTATTAGTGCTCATAAAGGTCCAGGTTCATTTCTTATGATGAAATAAATCCAAGGGGACTACACTGCTAGACCTTTCTCTGCTCCAACTGTTTTCCAAGGCTCTATGCTGCTTCAAATGGAACTTTCTGATTATTAAAAAACCAGCAACAGTGCTGAGACAGCAAAAAAGGAATGGCAATTACAATGTATAGACTCTAATACAAGCATATCACAAGATGGAGCCAAAGAGACTTGATAGAGGAACTGGAATGAAAAGTGTAAGTCTCCAAAGAGCTATTTTCCAGGAGTGCAATAATTCATATGTCCCTTTGACAAAAAAGTTTCAAGTAAATAAAATAGTGCTGCGAAACAGTGTGGTTTTTAGCATTTGCAAGAAAGAGTATTAAATTTTGGACTCCATCTTGAAAATAAAAAAAAAAATAAAAAAAAAACAAAACAATTGAGACCCATTAAATAAACTGCTGTGAAAAAGTGTTTACTTGGAAGACAACAGGCTAGAGCCCAGCACAATGAGGGAAAGAGCTTTTAACCTAAAATACCTTGGGGCCTCTTCATGTACTCTCTGAGTTAATTTGTGACTTCAGCAAGGTATGGGGTAGTATAAACTGCCATTCTCCAGTTGTGATTAATTGACAGTACAGCTTTGTGAGCTGAGCCCCCAGTGCACTTCCACAATGAAACATAAAGTTGCCTCCAGTGTTTACATAGCCTATTTCTGAAGTCACTCTCTTTCACTAACATAACAATTGCATTTGACCTCATTTCTGGACTGGGCCCCATTCTGACTTAAAACAACTCTTCCTGGAGTTCATGTGACCTGCATCTTTTGAAAGGGACAAGGAGATTTCCAGAAGAAGGGAAATGAGAAGTAGGCATGGCATTTCCAGTGGAAGAGCTCCTATTTGCAAAGCACACATTTTAGGTGTTTGTTTGCTTTGGTTTTGTTAGTTATATGATAAGCTTAAGGTGAAGACAGACTTTACATGTTACTATCTGATAACACTACTAGGATAAAGAAAAAAAGCAGTGAGTGTTCCTGAGAAAAGGGATATTTTTACAATTCCTGAATTATGCCTCTCAATCCCAGCACTGGCAGAGGATGGCAGTCTTTGAGATGGCAATGTTAATCCAGAGCCTTTATGATGAAGTTTAAAATTTACTGAAATTTGGGTATTTGGCTTCATGTGTTCAGATTTGTAAAGATGAAAAGTAATCTCTGTTTCATGACTTTTCAGGTTCTACAAAATGGATTTGATAGATTTAGTTTAATTTCCTGGAGAGAGAAAAAATAAAGACCACTGACATGGTTCTTGCCTTGAAAAGATCTGCAGTGTTGGGGCTGCTTTTTTGTGCACTGAACAAAAAATGCCCCTAGCCTAGGAGGGAACCCTGGCTGCTCAGATCACAAAACCTCTGAATAAATATGAGCTCTTTTTACCATAACTGTAGATTCAGATTCTGGAGCAATTCCTAATTCCTCCACGTGTTTCTCACCCTCATTCCCTGCAGTGATGGATACCTGCATGTTCCAGAGCTGTTGTACAAGAGCCAAATATAAAGTAAGACTTCGCTCCTTTAAGGGAAGGGTTATTAAAACCAGAGCAGTAGGCTGCAATCTGGTGCTCACAGATCCAGGTTCTAATTTTCTCTGACACTAACAGGTATCCAGTTCATTCAGGAATGGCTCATACTGAGCTGAGGGTAGATTTCCTTTTCTGAAGGAAAAACAACTGGTGAAACTATATTCAACTATGGATCCATGGAGCAGTATTGAAGGGGCTTGGGGGAGGCTACTTTGGCCTAATGCATCCCTGGCTCTGTTTTCACCTCTGTCACGGTTCCCTCATGATTCTTGCTTACAGAAAGCCAATCTGTGGTTCTAGCCTAAGCCATGAAGCAGGTGCTGTAACCGTGAAATTGGGTCAAAGCCCAAAACTAGTCCCTTTCCTGGCACAAGAGACTCACAGCTCATCTTCTGTGGAGCTCAGGGTTAGATTTACTTCTCAGAGATGCTAGGGAGCATTTGCTTCCTAGGGTTAGTTATCACACCATTTCTGCTGAACCCATTCTTAACCCTGTTTAGATATGTGGAAAAAACACTACCTCTATCGTGGACTCATAACAAAATGACTCCTGATAGGGTTATATAACTCACACTATTTCAAGGTGTCCCACGTGGGCAATAGATTGGATGCAAAGTTATTTTTATTTTCACATATCCATCTGCCACGATTCATGTTTTATCAAAGCAGTTTGCATGATTTCAGGCAAGGCTGTTAAAGAGCATTGGTTTCTGCAGTTGCTATGGAAACCAAGCAACACATTTTCATTTTATGACGTGATAATTTTTTACAATTCTGTGTTAATTTATTTTTTTCATGACAGTAGCATCTTCCTCCAGTTCTCAACCACAACTTGTGACAAAACCTTGACAGAAGGGACTTAGTGGTCTAAACGTGAGGGTTGCACTGCTTGTAAGCAAAACAAAGAGCCAGGCAGAACTAGACCATTGGCATATCCTTTTAGTAAGCTGAAATCAGGGAACTAGGAGATGATGTTTCCATGAGCCACTCAAGAAGAAGACACCTTCCTCTTGAATGATTTTTTTCTTTATGCTCATGTCAGAAAATCTCTCTTCCTTTCACCTTTGTTGTTGTGAATGAGTATCTCACTTTATAAGAACTAAACTTTCATATGTATCCAGGATCACAGAACCCTTTGTTCCACAATTCCAGCTGCCCTGTTCCCTTAGACCACAGCTTAGTGCATTTCAGTGATGTGCATATAGTAGCTGGATGCTCTAAAACATTTTGGGGTCTATCCTGACAAACACTGCTCTGTAAGTGAGGGCTATTATTAACGATTAGGAGAAGTATGGTCCTGTAAAAATGCCACATGCTTCTCCCTTAGCCAGCCGTAGAAGTTTTAGAGACCTTTCTCCTTTCTCTTTTTCCTGCCTTTTAAGACCAGATATGTGATTTATCAGCACTGAGATTTAGTTGTTATATAGCAATATGTCTTAAAATATGTTCTTCCAAAATGTGCTGCAAGTACAGTTGTGACAAATTCAGTGAAAGCTGAAGGCAAACAGGTTCCTTCTGCAGAACCTGACTTTGGTATTTGACTAAGCCCTTCTGTTCAGGGAAATGAATTCTGGACAGCTAAAAGAATGGAAAGTAGGTATCTGCTTATGCAGTAAAGCTCAACCCCTTTACTAGTCCCTATAATTGGGTGTGCAGATGTAATGAAAGTCAAGTGAGGAATAGTCAGTAAGTCTTTACTGCTGTTCTAAGAAGATGTGGCCATGAACATCATATTAAAGCTATAGAATTCAGCAATCCAAAACTACAGCTACATGTTCAGAAATAATTACATATAAGCAGAAATAAATTAGTCTATACTTGGTGGGACTGTAACAGAACAAGGGCAGGGATATAGCAAACAGCCAGTCACTTCTTTGTGGTGCCAAGCAATAGAACAAGACGCAGTGGACAGAAACCAATGCACAGGAAGTTCCAGCTGAACATGAGGAAGAACTTCACTGTGTGGGTGACCATGCACTGGGACAGGTTGCCCAGAGAAATTGTGGAGTCTCCCTCATGGAGATACTCAAGAACCATCTGGATACAACTCTGAGCAATGTGCTCTGGGATGGCCCTGTTTGAGCAGGGAGGTTGGACCAGATGACCCACTGTGGTCCCTTCCAACCTGACCCATCCAATGAAGAGCGATGCAAGAAAACTTTGGATTTTCAATCTACATGTGGCTCATGTCCATCTGCACTCTCTAGCTCTGTATCCAAACTGGAGTTATATTAGTTTTGACAACACTGGGCCTGGGATCACTGATTAACTTATAAAAGCTGTGGCAGGTAGCATGCATCAAGCAATTTCTTCATTAGGATTACCCCAGGTAGCTCCACACATGGAAGTCCAAATCAGTATGTCCAAAATAATCTGTATGGTGTGCTCCCAAACCGTGAAATGTCTTTGACTGCCATTCTCAAAGAGAATGAGGCAAAAATCCCTTCTCTGTTTCCAAGAGAGTAGCAGTACTGTAGGATTAGTCCCTAATGCTACTAGCTTTAGGCATAAACAGCTGAAGGGATGGTTGGAGTCCGTGTTTCTTGTGATCCACTTGGCCCGGTTTTACTCTGCCACCTGTTTTCTGTAGTTCACCTATGCTACCTGCCTCTGGGATGGATATTCTCCACAGACATGCACAAGATATCTAACTCTCTTTTAAATAGGAGAGGGCAGCTGGGATTTGCACTGCCTGCATCACTGCATATAAAGAACACCTGTGTTGGGCATGGCTGGGCTTTGGAGGTCTTGGGGTGGACAGACTGAGGAAGAATTAGAAATGGCACAGCAAATAGAAATAATGGAATAATGGCACTCACTTTGTAAGGAAAGACAGTGACAGTAGGCAAGAGGAAGCTGGGGGAGTTAGCACAGGAAGAGTATTAAAAAATTCTCCATATTTGGCAGCATATGGGGTTCAGTTCCTGGCTGAAGAAGGTGTGATATAAGAATGAGTGAGAGGGCACTGACAGAGATTCAAGACTAGAGTTGAACTATTTCCCTTGTGAAGCATTTTTCTTCTACACTCAATTTATTAAATTGATTAGAATACAATTACCAGTCCACTAGATAGCAGGATATTTCTTATGCTTGTCTCTCTCTACTAACTCCCAAATGAAGCATGGGCTGGCTGTTTGACAACATAAAATTAACAATAATTTTCTGCCTTTTAAAAGAAATATTTGAAGCTGTTAACTGTGGCAGAATATGTTAAAAGCAGCTCAAAACAGGATCAGTTCAACATGAAAGCCTGTCTAAATGAGAGAAACAATTCATCCATGCAGCTCCTCCTTTATGTGAGTGCATTCTTATTTTGTTTTAAGAATACATAGTGTAAAGTAGTGAAAAATTGCTTTTTAAAGACCTTTAATTCAGCTGAAAACATTTCTCTTCTTAGAGAAAGCTTGTGTTTCAACAAAGCTATTTATGTAGTTCAGTGGGAGGTGCTTTCATACTCTGTCTCTATTTACAGTCTTGACTAGTACAACACACTTGTTTAGAATGTGCCTTTGCCTTACCTCTTCTGCTCTGAGGCAAACAAACCAGTGCAATGAATGATAGGCAACAATGACAAGACAGCCTTGTGTTTGCTGCAGGCTGCTGCTGAAAAGGCAAGAGAAAAACAGCCTGAAAACGACAAATTACCCATATTTTTACAGTTCCTTTTAACCACAAGTTGATTCTTTCTACTCAGTAAAATTAGCTCCAGAGGAACTACCAGGAACCACTAAATAATTAGCTGTAGACATAACTGTCAATTACTGATTCAGAGAGGTGCTGCTGCCCTTAATACCTTCTCGTGACAATGACTGTTTGGGGCATTTTCCAAATTGCTTTTCTAGAGTGATTAGTGCCACTGATTTTTCAGTGCAACTGAAGCTCCTTTGTTCTATCTTTCCTTTTACAACCTGTTTTTTTATTTGGCTGAAATTTTAGCTGCACTCTATAAAGTCAATTTGATAGCCATCAGCTATTCCAGTAGCCCAGAAAAGACGTACAGTAATCTGTGTATTAAGCAGTAGAATAAATAACATTCTAGCAGTTTTCTTGAGGAGTTTTAATTAATCTCTTGATTTTTAAAGGTGTCTGTTCTGGCAGCTAAAAGCCACTGATCACTGAAACAGTGCCAGCATTTTCACACTTTGCTGCTAGTGAACTTCAAGCCTGACCTGCAGAGATAATTTATTATGAGCTCCCAAAGGCCCTGAGGCACTAAAACATTTTATTTTATTAGGGCCTGAATTTCTAGGAATCCCTATGGATGGCAAATATATTTATACATTTATACATAATTAAATATTATACATATATATTTTTAAATCATTGATGATGATGATAAAAAATATGCTTCTCTCAGATTCTTGGCCAAGAGAGGGTTGTGCCAAACATGAGGGTTTCATAATATGTGACTGAGAATGTCCTCCTTATTTCTTTTCCACCCAATTAGCACTATTTTGAAACATCAGCTGTGCTCCTGATTATCATACCGTTTTTTCATTTTATTTAGGAAAAAGTATTACCTGCTCCAGTTGATGGTGCTTCTATTAGCACATTATATACTACTGTGGAATTGATATGACAACAATCAGCCTCATGAGGACAACAGTAAACTCATCTGTACCTTCCTGCACCAGAAGCATTCCTTCCAGATTAATTGTGTATCTCCTGCAAATGGCTACACAACAGCAGAAAGCATATTATTCCTCAGACCTGAAAACATTTCTCTTGCCTTCCTGCATCTTGCTGGTATAATGTGATATTTGCAACACTGCATAATAGAATCATAGAATAACAGAATATCCTGAGCTGGAATGGACCCACAAAGAACATCCACATCCAACTTCTGGCCCTGCATAGGGAACCCCAAGAGTCACACTGTGTGCCTGAGAGCATTGTCCAAACCCTTCTTGAACTCTAGCAGGTTTGGTGCTGTGACCACTTCCCTGGGGATCCTGTTACAAACTTCTGTGCTGCAGCTGCCTGTCTCTGAACAAAACCTTTCCCTGGTTTACTCAGAATTCATTTCCACTCTGCAGTTCTATTTATACAACTGTCTTCTGCTGATGTGTAAACTGGTTCTCATTGACTTTCTTATCATATACCTACCTGCTCAGCATGCTTAAAGGATGGCTCAGTTTTGCTGGCCATGCTGATATTTATTCTAAACCAAGTTAAAAAGTTCTGTCTGCATTTCAGAGCGTCTTACTTTTGTTTTATATAAACTAGCAGTTGGAAAAATATTCTAGCCAAAATCAGCAGTTGCAATTTGCCATTACTATCAAAGAAAATTGATCTGGTCAGTCCATCTGGATATGTATCTGTATGCATTTATAGTCCAACAAGGAATCCTTCTTACTTTTTTTGAGTGTGGTTTTTCATATACTAGGTCTGTGTTGCTTGTATGATGATGTGTTATGGACTTGGTTTAGCAGAACTAAGTTTTATGCCATCTTTATATTTCCAAACTCTGCTCACAAATTCAGTGCCTTGAAAGGATAGATTTGACGTTACATATCAGTAAATCATTTAATGGTTTTAGAAAACTGCATATACTATGTTCCAAATGCCATATGGATTTAATATAGATTGAAGGTCTTTTTTTTGTTCTAAGAATGAAAAATAGTAAACCTCTATAGCTGATACTTTGGGAATATTGACTGTTGTAACAATAGCTAGACACCCTTATTCAGAGGAATGTCAACTTTGTAACAGATTCTTCTGGTTCTCCTTTTACAAGAATCACACCCACATTCCTCATGAATGCATTATTTATGATCTCACACTCCCTAATACATCTACCCTAATAATTATGCAAGCACTCATACTGTGAACAAATCTTCACCAATATTTTTAAAGATTATCTTTCTTCCCCCCATAGCTATCTTTTAACTCTTAACTTTTTAAAGATCCAAGTGTCTCCCTCCTTGCAAAACAAATTATTTGTGCCACCAGGAGCTGTTCAGAATTTTATCAAGAGACAAGACATGCAGGTTTCAGTCATCTCACAGACTCAGTGTTTTGCATTGTGTTCCACTGTATCTTTGGCAGCTGGTTAATATACCCTATTTACCTACTATTACAAGATCATGTGTTTATGTAAGTATGGTCCAAAGCATGAGAATTTAAAAAGATTTTTATATATAATACATCTATATAGTTGATAATACCATTTTAATAGTTTCATTCCTTCCTCCTTCTTCATATCTCACGGACGTCAATTGCATGCTCAAACCTCATTTTCAACTGCAAACTTCTACCTGGCCTAGACTGAGCATGTTTCCAAATATTTCAGATATTGCATTACCTCTCAGCTTCCAAGCAAAGGGCTGGCCTAGCTACCTGGGTAAAATATGCCCAAAGACTGTATGCTAGTTACTAGTTTTAATAAAAAATTGGGTCGCCAAATAGAGGGTGCACTTTGACAATCAGTCAAAGGTGACTTTAGAATGGTCGTGACTCCTTTTTTAGTAGTCATTCGGCAGGAAGCCTCGTGTGTCCATAGGGTGGAGCAGCCAAATTTTCCAAACTGTTGCTTTGAGAACCTCTCTTTTTAATTTTATGTCATATATTTATCTTTTATTTTACCTTTTCTCTCTGACCCCAGATAAAGAATTCCAGACTTGCCATTTCCAGCTTTACAGCCTCACTTACACTCACTTACGTGCTGATTGCTTTCTCTTGTAGCATCTATTTTCCATAGGGACCTCACACTACATTCTTCTCTGCTACCACCCCTTTCACATATTTAGATCAGGATGTCAGGGTTGAAACTGACTAGAGCTACCTGAGTTGGTCAATACAAGGAAAAAAGACACATTTTTCTATTCTGAAATGAAAGATTGATGATTAAAGTTGTACTGAGATACCAAAAGGTAATTTAATTAGATTTAGATATGGGTGAGAATCAACTTTCTCCTCATGATTTACAGGTTATAAATGGAAGAATGAATGCATGAAGGCAAAAAGTTCACAGCTGAGGGTCTATTGATCCCTGTCCATTGAAAATACCCAAGGAAGACATTTTCAGAGTGTTTTGTTGGTTTTTGTTTAGCCTATTTCTTTCACAGGGACGTGTGCTATGGCATGAGCTTCAACAAATGCTTTGATTTGTCCTTTTTGGACTTAAAGGTACAAACACAAAGTTTCACATCTACAAATTTTTTTTCCTCCAGTTTTTTTCTGACTGCTTTGCACAGTAAATTCAAACATATGGGTACAGATTAAACATATTCCTTATCTAGACCACTGACAGCACAGACTGCGAAGGGAAGGACAGTAATCAGGCTCCAAACAATAAATAATAGATCTGTCCCTCAATGTAACTTCTCCAGACTGGTGGATGCTGTCACCATGGCCCATGTATACTGACTGCAGCCTGTGAAAAGTTGTGAAGCATTTTGCACAAACCTGCTGCTGTGAAAGCTTGTATATTCATTAGGAAACCACCTTCCTGTGTCTAGTCATATTTACACAAATATGTTTACACAAATCCCTTCCTTTTTCCTTTTTGTTTTGTTTTGTTTTGTTTGTTTTAGAAAGCTTTATAATAACTCTTGAAGATAGTTCTTTAGCTGGTGTAAATCAACAAAGATAAGACTACTTGTGTCACCTCAGGAAATCCTGATTTCCTCTTTTTTTTTTACTGAAGGAGGGAGAAGAGGTGAGGAGAAGAAACCTGGAACCTGAAAAAACTTCCCAGATCTATGTGGGCCTAATTCCCATCTGCCTCCTCCTGATTTGTAGGAGTCTCTGAAGGGAACCTGTGTTTACCCACAGGACTCTACAACATGAGCTTTTAGTGGTATTTTAGTGTAAATTAGACACTGACCTCTGAAATATGGCAGTGTAGCTAACCTGAAGTGAGCTAATGATGGTATCATTTAGATACATACTGAACATTTAGATCTTCCTTGCAAGCTACTAAAGGGATGTGGGTACAAAAATCAGCAACCACTTCATACAACACAGTGTGCTTATTGAATATAATTTAAATACAGATTTAATTCCGTGCATTTATGCATATTTTTGTAAATACATTTCTCTATCCATCCTTTTGAGTTGGTAAATGTTCCTCAAGATGTGACTTGTGTGACTTGTGCTTTCCCATTGTTTGAGAGATAAGGTACCAAGGAGGAAGTCCTGACCTTGCTGAAGTCAATGATAAAGGCCATTCTCTCCACTGGGGTCAGAATTTCACCTGGGTGTTTATTTTGATTTCTAAAGGTCGCCTTTGACAACAGTGAATTGACGCAGTATGTTTTGAGGCTATCAAAACAGCGACTTGGAGAAAGAGCAACTTAACTTCTGGATAATAACCTTCCCAACTAAAGCCCTATGTGTAACAGTTTTTTTGTGGAAGATTTAGCTGCAGATATTTCCTGTTGAGCAGTGTTCTTAACGTGAAAATTAAAAAAATAAAAAAAAAAGAAAACAAAAAAAAATTAAAAAATAACTGAAATCTGCAGTTTTAGAAAAGTGCATTCTCTAATTTTTAAAGCATGTTCATTCTTACAGGCTAGCAAATGATTTTCTCTTTTTCCCTTAAAAAAAAATAAAATAAAAGACTGTTGTAAGACTAAGGGTAATCCCCAGTGGGCTTGACATTTTTCCAGAAGAAATTAAGAGCAGAATTCATCAAACATTAATGTTAAGAAGTCAGAAATTCTGGAATGTTTGTCCAAAGTCCCAAGACCCTGAGCAAACACTGTCATCCTGCTGGGCTCCAGCCGAAAATCAGAGCCAAAATAAACAGAGGCAGAAACTCCATCTGACTGATCCTGTGGAAACAGCTGTAACCACTTAGGTGGAAAACCACCTCAAATTCTTCTCCCAGAAAACACTGATGACATGGGAGATGGCAAGCAGGAAAGCCCTGTCAGGGTCTCTCTTCAACTGTGGTCAGGAAAATATTTTCTTTCTCCACAACTGTAAATAGAAGGGTTCAATCCTGGTCACAATAAAATGCAACCACATAAAAGTTAAATGCCTTCTTTTTCTCATCCTTTTCTCCTGTGTATTTATTAGTATTTGGTCTTAAGATCCCTTCTGCAAATGTCCTACCTGCCAAAAAAGCTCTTCTTCCTTATGAACCTCATGCTTGCATCCAAAAGTGAAACGTGATTGTCTCTAGTGTTCGTGTTCAGATTGTGATTTACAAAGTTGTCTCAAACATACTCACTTGATCTGCTGAAATAAAGCCAGCATTCAGACTAAACACCTTCTGTTCAGCCTTTTTCTTATTATTCTCTTTAGAGGGCATTTGTGAGTGCTATTTGGCAGAAAAAAATAGGAAGCATGTTGGAAGAAATAGCAAACATAAACAATTCTTAAGCAGAAAGAACTCTGGTTTGGGTTGTCCAAGCTGCACATGTCTTCCCTAAGGAATCTGGTAGGTAGAGGAAACAGAAAGAGAGGATAAAATTGAGGGGAGGCTAACAAGAAAAGAAAACTGGATACATGCCTGCATGCTTCATGTGAAATAATATTTAAGCATACTGGATCTTTAAGGTGGAATAGAGAGCATTGCAGGAACACAGTTTGCTTTCAAATTTTTTTCACTGCCAAAGGCCATAATTCTGGATTCCCTATTTTATAGGAAGGCAGTGCTCATTTTCCTGAGATTTTCACACTCGTCCAGGAATTCTATTTGGTTATAGCCCATCAGCAGGCTTAGCACAAACACATAGATGGTAACACTTTTAGATGTTGTTAACATGGAAAAATCATTACCATTTCTTGTCCTCTGTGTCTTCTCCCATTTGTCAAGACTGTGCCTTACCTGCTGAACTGCAATTCATTTCAGCTGGTTTTCCTGGATGTCAGTTAAGAGCATTTTATTTTCAGTCATTATGATTAAGTCAATGTACAACAGTGGCATCGGTTTTTCTGGCAAGTCCCAGTTACAGGGAAGAATTTTTTGTTAAAAATAAATGGCCTCTTACAAGCTTTTGCAAAATTAAATAAGACCTATAACAGGCCTAAAATTTGTAACATTTCCTTATTTTTGACAAATCAGACAACACAGCTTTTCCCATCATTACTGCATAGCATACTGTGAACTAGTTTCCTTTCCCCCAAGTGTTCCCCCTGCCTCCTCATCATTCTTTATGCTCACAGATTCTGCTCTTTCTTGCACTGAATCCCTATACAAAATAGCTAGGGATCGTTTGCATAACAACTTGAAGTAGTTTTGTGTATATCTTTCAAAAAAGGTGCAATTATATGCAATACAGATATTCTTCAGGGTATTTCCCAAGCAGTAGAGATCCTTCAGGGATGTAGCTGCTTGAGATATATGTAAATAAATATTTTACTTGAAATCCTCTATAAGTCTGTGGCAGGAGCAACTTATATTTTACTCCTTACAGAGGGTATAAATCTGAGAAGTAGTCTGTAGAAAAAGGGCTGACACAGGTATTTGTTACTTTACAAGCAACATACTGCAAGACTTTTACATGGGTACACCATTTCTAAGTGGATTGAGCTTTCTGTGTTTCCAAATGTCACAGTTAGCACATCTAGGAGGTATGAGCTGAGGAAATGCACAGAGGTCAGCAGAAAAGCAACTCTTTATTTCCCAGGTCTGAAATCACTCCATTTGGGAAAGAATGAGAAAAGAGTAAAGGCAGTGTGGCAATGGAGACAGAAGGGTGGTGGTTTGGAAGAGAAATCCACAGAAGCCTTATGACTGACTGACAAATGCTACCTTCGCTGCTGGTGCCAAGATGATGTAAGCTGAAACGACAGAAAGAAGATTCCATTATTATTATATGTATCCTTTTTCCACAGCTGCAGCTGGATGAGAGCCCGGGAGCCCAGAGAGGCTCCCTTCCCCAGAATAACAACATAACAAGAACATCTGCTGTAGCTATGAAGGTCAGAAAAGTAGGGCCTGTGGTGGGATGTAGCACAGATGACACCTCTCTTTGGGCAGACAGGTCCCTGGACTCAGATCCGATAAAGGCATGTGATCTTTGAGCCTCGGAGGAGGGGAGTAGATGTGATCTCTGAGTTTTGTAACAACTAGGTTGTGTTCAGGCCTCCTCTGCAGGACAGGGAAGAGCGTGCCTGGGAGCGACTGTCTGCCTCTAGCCAACTCTTGACTACTTTTAAATATTCCCAGCAGATCACAGCAGCCAGTGGATGAACACAGGATTGATACAGAAATGCCTAGGAATCTCCTGTAAGTCAGACTTGGGCAAAGTTGAGCAGCCAAGCTAGCAGCAGTAATTCAGCAGGCAAGTAAGCAGAGAGAATAATGGAAGTCTGCTTTAGTGTTGGGTTTTGTCTCTTCAAGCAACACTGCATTCAGAAATGCTGGAGAGAAAATCTAGCTGAAAGGCAACTGTCTGATCACACTGTAATTTTGTGTTGCAGCTCACTATGCGATGCCTCGGTTCTTCTTGCAGTCTGAAACCAGTTCTCCAAGGATCGTGGTCCAGTCGAAGTCAATCTGTTCTCTAATAGTTTCTTTGGCATTCATCACAGCCCATGAACATGAAGAGCATCTGTCTAGAGATTAGTATGACTGGAGGAGCAGCTGTGCAGTTCCACTGCCTATATGCTTAATGACCTCCTATGAGGGTTTGGGGTTCAAAATGGCAAAGATTTTGGAGTGTGGGCTTTAGAAAAGCCTTAAAAAGAGCTACTAGCATTGGATAAACAGTGTGGATATCTACTGTCATTATCAGCAAAATGCTGCTTCAATCCTTCTGTTTTTTGAAACAGGTTAAAGTGGCTAAATATAAAGCCAGATTCCATTACACTGAATCTCACAAACTCTTTGTTGTTTGAGCACATTGTGTTCACACAGGCACATGAAAATTTCCAGCAGAAATCTTATGAGTTTAACCATGGTTAATTCCCATTGCTGTGTTCAGAAAAGGCTAATCCTCTTTCATTCTTTGCACTTGTCTAATATTCTGAAATACACTTCTATTACGTACCACTGCTGATCAGATGATTGAAGTCTACTACTCGTGTTACATTATCTGCAGTAATGGCTAAAAATGTTGCCCTTAATTAATCCTGAGCCAGATGGTTGGTCTATATGATATAACTGGAGCTCAAGCCAGCTTGTAGCAGACCATTGCCCACATCATGAAAAACAAACAAATAAATCTATAAACACATGGTGATATCATCCTTGTTGGAAACCACAGCAGAGACGGCAAAGGCAAAATAGCTGGGAGTGCTGAAATATTCTCTCATCACTGCATAGAAGGATGTAGACAGTCTGTGGAGTTAACATAAGGATGGTTATGCTTTTCTCTGAACAGAAGATGGATGAAGAAATATAAGCCTGTCAGCTCAATACTGTTCGTCAGCATGAAATTTCCTATTAGAAGAAAACAACAAATTAATCTTTAATTTTTGTAAAGGCAAGAACCTTTTGGTTTTGCCAAGCCATCTGCTCCAGTCCTCTGCTACAAGGGCTGAGCTGGTAACACACAGCCCTGAGGGTGAGATCCTAATCATTAAAAACACAAGATGTGCCAGGAGTCTCTTCAAAAACCTGACTCTTGGTATTCTGTGTATTAACCTCCCCAAGCCATCCAGAGATTTGTTGATTGGCTCCTGTGAGGTACTCACCTAGTATGAGTGGGCGTGATGCCATGGTAACAGGTGGACTAGGGCATAAATTTACCAGTGGACATGTGGGGTTGTGAAAACTGAGGAAGACTGTCTTTCCATGCAGGACTGTTGATTTATTCTTGGTGAAAAATCCCCCCATAGGATAAAGTACAAGGTACATCGGCCTTACAGCTTCCTGAAGTTGGAATGATTCACATGATTCACATAAAAATCTATAAAGCAAAGGTTTATTTTTAAAATTATTTTTCTCTGAATGAATTTGATTTATAACAGTCTTTACTCTTCGATGCACATGAATGATTTTTATTTAATTTTTTTTAATCTGAGGAAATAATTATTTTTTGTCTCATTATTATTCATTTTTTCCTAGAATTAAAACAAAGTTTTATGTTATGTGGAAGAATGTCAGATAGAAGCAATTTGTTCAAATCACATTATCTTGAAAAGTATAATAGAAATAAAACTCCATTTCTCATGGAGTCTATTTGGTACAGAAGGCAGAATTGGGTAGAAAAGTGCCAAGATCTGCTGCTGGAGTGAAAAAGAAGGGGGAATTCTAGCATCCTTGAACAAAGTTCTGAAATTCAGAGGTGGAAAATAGATCTTAAAGGAAGAGCTAGTACGCAAGCTTCAGCTAGTACATCACCTCCTAAAGGCCAGTCTTACCAGTTGGGAATGTAGGCACCCACATGCATTTTGAAATTTAGGCAGCATGCAATAGATCAGGCCTGGCATTATTTTGAAGCAAGAAACAACATTATCACCTTCTGTTCTCTAGTGACCTTCCAGTCATGTTGCTACTCCAGGGCAGAAACCTGCCTTTAAGCTATACTTCATGTGTATCTGCATGTACGTGGAGGAGGGAAGATGGTGTGTCCTGCACATGCAGGGCAGTTTGTGAAGGGATGCTAGAAATAAAAAGGAATGGCTATGCACCAACCTTCCTGGTGGAGTTAGACCCATGAGCCTTCATGGACACAAGCCATGGAGCAGCCCATGATCCATGGAAGGTGTGGGCTCCCACCTATGCTCTCTACTGCAGTCACACATCATCCTCCAAGTGAAGAGGGAAAGGAGCCAGAAGCAGCTTGCCCCTCTGCTAACCAACTCCTCTAACTTTTAAAACAGATTTGGTCTCCTTTTCTCATTTTCCTTCCACATACACAATTTCTGCAGTTGCTTGTTTCAGGGTAACTGGGGAGAGCAAGTGGCCTGGAAGGATTGCCCAGGGCACAGTGATCTGTCAGCTTTCCTGGCCCACTGGCTTGCACTCCTGTGAGCAAACAGGACTTCAGTGTGATTCCATACTTCCTGGCCCAGTGCTCCCACTACCACTTGGTTTTGTGAAAGGTTTCCCTCTCTAGTAAGTAGAAACCAGTTTCTCTGTGCTCCTTGGCATGAATGAGCACCTAAAGCCAATGGCTCTGGAGGCTTTCCGGTGAGGACAGGCAGTGTTTAAGAAGTTCAAGCACCTTGGGGGTTAGGACACCCACAAAGGAACAGAACTTCATGGGTGTTCACAGGTACTCAAGATAGTACCTGAACTGAACCCTTGTCCTCTGCTCAAAATCTCAGCAGAGGAAACACCAAACAGCTTTTTATTCCTGGGATGGGTGGATAACCCTCATCCTTCCTCTCCACGGGGGAGCTGCCTGTGCCTCATCTGCCTGTACTTTGAGCTGACCTGACCTTGAACAAAGGTCCTTGGGGCTCACCTGGGATGGAAATTTTTGGTGTGGTTTCATGTTTGCGTGTAGGTTGTTTGAACATATGGTATTTCATCAAAGAACTGATGCTGGAACACAGTCAGTCTGCTCCATGTGTCCCTCCCTTTACAGGATGCCATCACTTGCCCAAGTCAGAGGCACTTGTGGCACCACTCTGGGTTTCTTAAATGAACACACAGGGCAGCAGTGGCTCAGCTGCATCACAGAAACTGCTGATTCATGGCCTAATAATGTCCAGTGCAACACCATGAAATTCTGGGCAGAAGCATGATATTGAGACACTCCTAGTTTTTCAGGTGATTAGATTCTTGTAGTAGCAGAAACTTTTCACTGGAATTTGACACAACTAGGTTTTGCAGAAGATCAAGGTGAGCAGAACATTGTATTTGCTGACTCTGGCTTTTCCTTTCAAACAAATTTTAGAGGATGCTGGGAAGATGAAATCTTTTCCTCAGTTGATGATGTTCCTAGAGAGAACTACTTCTAGCTAGTCATCATCCATTTTCTCCAATTACTAGGTATCTGTAAAAGAACGACAAGGTTCCACTGATGCCTTAAGTCTTAGATTTTATATTTTCCAGATCAGTAATGCTTTAATGTATAACTCTAAAACTCCATAACTTGTCAGCTACTGTTTTATTCAGACATAAGAATTTCTCTCTAGGCCTGGGTTTCAAGGATACCCTGTTTGTCCAAAAGCCCAAAGATGTAAACAACCGTGGACAGCAGCAAGAGAAGAGGGGAGACAAACTGGGGATGGGACTCCACTACCTGAAGCTGTAACTGGACAATGGGTTTCTGATATGCAGATGAACCTAACTTATATCTGTCGGAAAACAGGTGCTAGGTGTCCATTTTGGGTATAGTCTCTGCGAGACTCTTGCATTGCCCAAGGTGTACCTTGTAAAGGTACTTCTTTTATTCTTTTAACTCAGTCTAGCTTCTGTTTCTGGTCAGCCTTCTGTAAGGCATCACCACAAGCTTTGATACCGGTACAAGAAGACTGCCATTCTATGTTTGAATCCAAAGGAGATCTGATGTTATTTTCAAATGGTAGAAAGACAACATCTGTTGACACTGCTTCTCAAAGTGGTTAAAAAGTACTTTTCAGGGGAGGACATTTCCAGATACCTAATGAATATAAAAAAAAAACCTTTAAAAATAACAATTGTCTGCAACATCCTTAACATGTGCCTAAGTGGCAAAGGAAACATACGAGGTCTTGCAGGAACAAACCATTGAGTTATGGTTTTTTCCTTTTTTTTTTTTTTTTTTTTTCATAAAACATCAGTAGCATTTTAACAGGTCCTTTGAATTGTTACCATCTTTTGTCTAAAACCACCTGCATCATTGGAGCATTCATTCTTCACACTTACAGGAATGTTTTATTTTTATATGAATTACAACAGATGTGCACATATTTGTATCCTAAAATCTATGTAGCTATGGCAGAGTTGAAACCAGCTGTAAAATAGAATTTTAAAGAATACTGATGTGGGCAAAACACCCTTTCTTGCAAATTGTGTATATTCATTGAAACTGAATATCTAAATTCTACTGAACTTATATTTTCACATATTGCATCCAGAGGTATGCTATTCCAGTCATGTATTTTAAACAAAGGTCCAAAAGATTTTTTGTTTCAGGACTATAAACCCTCTAAAAATATTGTTTTAGAATGGAAAACATGACAGCCCTTATCTATAGCATTGCCACTGTGGTGCTGTGATGTCCTTATCATCTTTTCAAAAGGTATGTCACATAAATATGTCAGAACACTTGTCATGTTGTGAACACTTGCAAGTAGCAATTGGAGCAAATTTGCATAAACATATTAGAAGCAAAAAAGCATATGCCTTGAGATCAAAATAGCACCGAAAGGAAAGAAGCCAATAGTAAGAATAAAATTGCACGTGCATTCAGGTTGTCTCTCTGTCTTCCATTTTCAGAAACTCTCTGAGTGAGCCTTGCCTAATTGTGTGCAAGTTCTTAGTTGCTCTCAATGAATATTTTTATAAGCAAAAGGTAAAATAACTTTTTTTTCCTCTCTCTATTTGCAAATATATGCAAAGAACCAAAGTGAGGATATTTTTCTTGTGTAAACTGCAGGTTTTGTAAAGTATATTGAAATCATGGTATAAAGGTCTTCCATAAATGCCACTATAGAACCATGTAGGGTTTCTGAGTTGCAAAGAACCATGTAGATACCACAGGGACCTTCAGATCAGATGATTATCTGAAGTACTGTTTTCCGTTCTGGGGCACCCAGAATAAGAAGGATACAGACCTTTTTGAGGAAGAACTTGGGGATGAGGACTTTGACTCAGCAAGGCTCAAAACACTGACAATTTGCAAAGAGAGGCTCCAGAGTCATTGGTGTAAGAGGCCTGAACAGCACCACTCCAGGAAGTTTGTACAGCAGAGCTTTGTGCCACTGAGCACAGTTTGCCCAGAGAAAAGCCATGCTGTAGTCATGTAACCACTTGGGAATGCACGTGCCCCTATCACTTAAAGTCCATTAGGTATCTCAGTTAAAAATCTGCCCCAATCACTGAGTTCTCTGATAAAAGTCTTAAAACTAAAAAAAGTTCAGGTGAGGTAGGCTGCACCTGTGCAGATGAAGGTAAATGTGAGTCTTAAGCAAGAGAGACGTGAGTTTATATTGCCCTGTAAAACTACTCCATTTTTAAATGGAATTTTTAAATAAAACTGCTGAAGTATGTGAGCTCTCCTCAGCCGTCATGTTAATTCCTAACTACTGGCGATTGGTAGGCTTTTCCATCCAGCACAGCCAAAGATAGATTAAATTAATAAAAGGGAGCAGGCTCGTGGTATAATCTGATCTGCAGTAAAGCAGTTGGGCCTGGAAACCTCTGACTTTAACATGAATTAAAATCTGAAAGTTTCTTCTAAACTTTCATTGCCTTCCTCTGTTCCTACAGAGATTGCAGTTTCACGTGTCACAGCACCAGTCCCAGAGTATTTTCTGTTTGTGGAAGCTCTTTCCTACAGATTGTGAGGAAATGTATATGATATAAGCTCACATATACACACATATGTGACATTCTACATCCAAACTGGAGGTTGAAAGGGAAAGGATGAGAGGAGGGGAAAAGCCTGCCTTTAACAAGCCAGAATAATGCCAAACATGAGGCTACCTGGGGGAGCACTCTGCTCCCTTAAAAGTAGGCAGCTCTGTGTAACAGCATCCTTTTATTCCACATAATTGGACCTCTTAAAAGATGTTTAAATATGAGTGAGTGAGTATCACAAATTATGTCACTTGGCAATCTTTGAAATCTCTTTTCCCTCAGGGTCAGCAGCAGGGGCAGTGAACCTGGAAGATGCTAACAAGGCTTTTTAAAGCCCAAGTGGTCTCTCTCCAAATTGAAAATCTCTTAATCCACTCATTGGATTTTACAACACAAGCTCTGTTTCTCCATATATTTCTTTTTTATACATCCTGAGAAGTAATAAGAAATAGCTTTTAAAATAGTTTCCTATTGCTACATGCTAGCTTGGACAGTACAGAAAAAAACCACGTGAATAGATTTTCCTTTTCCAAAAGGTTCTAAATACTGCCAGAGGAGCCATAAGGTTCTGCACCACTTCTGATTATGCAAAACTACGTGGGATTTTGGCTGCAATTTTCCTTCATATTGTTCCATTCCTCTGCAACCCTACCCTATGTCTACTGTCTTTTGTGTTCTTTTATTTTTGTATTTCCTCATAATCTCACACTTCTCTGTCCAGTTTTGATGTTCAGTTCAATATTTTTGAAAGAAAAGCACAGCTTTAGTTTCCTCAGGTTAGAATAAGAATAATTCTAAAGAACTAAAGAAACAGATTAAAATAAAGTTTTAGTGGTAGAGGAAAATTTTCATATTTTGATAACCTGTCTTTATCTTAGCCCATGATTTTTCTTACTTTAACTGTTCTGATTCTCTACCCCACTTCATCAGGTGTGAGTGAGTAAGTATCTGTGTGGAGCTTAATTGCCAGCCAGAATTAAACCATGGCACATAGCAGCACATCTGGGTTTGTTTGGTTGTCCCAAAATACCAAGTACTGTAAAGGTATATGGTAAAAAAAATGCTATATAAAGAGCTTGCAATCCAAAAGGCAGAGATCAGGTATTTATTCTGATTTGTAATGCCTTTTCTTCTGGCCGAACCCCACAGCTGGGTCTAAATTTTGCATATTGGTTTCCGGATTGGACTGGCCTTCACCAAATATGGCACATGAGTACAGCATTCAGAATGACACAAAATCAGACCTGGTATCCAGCTTAGGCGTTACCCTTTTCAACTGTTAATGGACATCATTTGCCTTCTGCACCATCTGAACTATCTATATAATTTATGTGTCTCATCACCTCAGTACCTTAGTACCTATGAGTGATGTCATTAAAGGCATTATAACAAAGGTAAATAATCTTGATTTTACACTTCATAATGTAGGGTAGGCATTAGGAAGCCCTTTATCCTGCATTTTTACAGACTGTAACAGTTGAGATTCCTTTTTATTTAGCAGTTTTTTCTTCATTGAAAGAGGGTCTGTTCACACTCTCCCTGTGAGAAGGCTTGTGAGGGCATGGGGCAGCTGACTGTATTTTGTGTTTCTCCTAGAATTCCTGGGGACTGGTGTTAGAGAGCCAAATTGCCCACCAAGGGGAGGCTCAAGCAGGCTGACCACACCAGTGGAAGAGAAAGAGCATCCGCAGGAAAGAAGAACAAAGGTAAGGCATGGAATAAAGACCGACATCATGCTTACCTACTGGAAACAGGATCCAAGAAACTGCAAGGAGATCAGCAGCTCAGCCCCTGGGAAGGCTGTGAAGCAAATTCTCCCTGAAGCCATTTCCAGGCACACAAAGGGCTGACTCAGGTGGTGACTGGGAACAAGCAACATGGATTTACCCAGGGCAAATCATGCCTAACCCATTTGGTGTCAGGAGTGGCTGTGTAGATAAGGGCAAATCAGAGACATAAAGGAAAAATAATCACTGTGAGGGTGTCTGAACTAGAACATGTTTCCCAGAATTGGTGGACTCTCTCCTCTCTGGAGACAAAAGTGAAATGGTCACCACCATGGGAAACTTGCTCTAACTGTCCCTGCCTTAAGTAAGGAGTTGATCTAGAGGTATCCAGAGGGTTACATCTTTCCAATGTGTGATCCTGTGACGAAGGGAAGTCCATGATCCCACAGAGCTTCTAGTGCATTGGCAAAACATGTTTTAAATGACGGAGAGTACCAGGATAAAGTGTGCCAAGATGCACAGCAAACTTGTCTGCGTACCTCCTGTTGGATGGCTTAAATGTACTCGGTGCTTTCCAATGGTCACATTGATAATGAGTGAAAAAAATTATTTTCAAATATGATTTTTTTCCTACCTCTGGTTTTCCTGACAAGATGGCTACATAAATTTGTAAAAAAACCAAATATATAAACCAGTTACATTTCTCTTGACTGACAATAGTCTTGGAATGTAGTCACTGACCTGCTGATATGTGTCCTGAATATATGGTCACAAAATTAAAAGTTAGAATAAGATGTGTTGATCTTGGATCTGAGCCTGATTTTGTATATTTTTATTTAATCACATCTAACTAAATGTTGGATGAATGAGGAAGCAATCTCCCCACCCCTTTTCAGGCAAAATCAGCCGTGACATCCTACTTTATGATTTATTTTTTATACTTCAAACTGTGTAGACAATGAGATTTTTTAATTACTTGTTTTATCTCACAGAAAAAAATCTGTATCTCTTTTCTAACAGCTAACCAGGCATATACAGTGTCTTCAAGAACTGCAATATAAAATTATAAACATAAACCACAGGAACCTGCTAGCACTTCAAAGCTCTTTGTATGAGAAAGAAAAATTTTGAGAGAAGGCAACATAATGCAATTATTTTATTACTTTTTAATTGTTTTTACATTTTTGTATATTTAGACATGAACTTTTATCAAACAGCAAGGAAAATTTTCTCCAAGAAATAAAAATTCATCTAAACCCGTCATTTCACTGTTACCATTTTCAAAATCGTTGTTGACTTCAACCCAAATTTGTCAAATCGTCTCTGTTGGGAAGAACATGGGGATTATTTTATTTTCCCTTTATTCAATTCTGTGCCACATTCTCATTCCCGTGTCCATACAAGTCTGTTTAAAACCATCTTTCAGGACTCCCAAACAGTAACTCAAGTGTCACACCTAAGTCCCTTGGTGATACGGAACTTTTAGGTTTTCACTAGACTGTTCAAAAAGTGTCCTGGAATGCAGGTGTCTCACCTCCAGGTTTAGCTCTTGTTCTCTAAGCAGAAGACTGATTCTAAGTCTTGTGCTCAATAATATCTGAAGGATTTCATATGGAACAGCAGTTGTAGCAGATGACCTCACAGTTAAATGAACAAGCCGCTGCCTTGGAAGCTAGGAGCTATGGACTTGAATTCCTTCAGGTCCATGTGGAACAGGGGGCTTTAGTCACTTCCTACAGCATGATAGTTTGCAAATCCAGCCCTTCAATTCCTCTTCTTCCTTTACAGTAATTTTAATGTTTAATTCCACCAGAAAACATTTACTCAATCTGAATTTTTAGATTCCTAAAACTCTACCTGCAAGAAAACTCTACCTGCAAGAAAACTCCAATGTCAGAAATGTTGTAATCCTATGGGATCTGATGCAACTAAAATAACTTCTTTGCTAAACATAGCAACCCTTAAAAAGCCTTGGAAAACAGATGTGCTAATAGTCTTGAATGGAAAACACTATATACTCATCACCATCCATTCTCTAGCTTAGGATGGAAAATAAATGACACCAGTCTTCAGAAGTTCCTATTTAAAGATTCATTGTGCTTCTGGCAAATGTCAACAATCAGGATGGGAGAGAGGAAAGTGTAGGTGATCATAAAGGGAGAATTTGGCTGTCAGTTTGTATTTAAAAATTCCCTCTGGGGAAAAGGCAGGGAAGGGGAGGTAGAGAAGGTGAGATTTCACCTACTCTCTACATAGTCATTCTTTTTATTTGAGAAGACCTCAAGAAAGGGTTATGCCTCTGAGATTTCTGAACTATAGCAAGTGCTTTTTGTTCCACAAAATCCTACAACTACAGATTAAATCAACGTGCACAGTCGGTAGCGACACTTTTTTTTAACAGCAGTGAAATAAAATGACTGGTTCTATGACAAAAATATCCTTTTAATTGTCCAGTCTGGGCAATGACCCAAGGTAAAAACAAGCAGGCTAAATGGCCCATTGCCAGATCTCTCAAGAAACAATTATAATATTGTTCTTCTATTCCTTTTGCTGGCTGAGTTCCCATTTCTTAATTTGTCTGGAAGGGCTGACATTATTATTTCTCCCTTTTTGCTTTTTAAAAAGTGTTTTTTAGAGTTTCTCTTTTCATCTATCTCTCGACCTCTTTCTCACACATTTCTGCTTTGCTACTGATTTTTCTAATCTATTCCATTTCCCTGTGGTTTGTTTGTTTGTTTTGTTTTGGTGGGGGGATTTTTGTGGTTTTTGCTTTTTTTTTTTTTTTTCCCTGGCATAGCATGCTAGCTTTAGTTGTGATATTAACTTAATTGTATCTAGTTTCCATTCACTTCTCTAACTTACCCAGGATGGGATCATATTATCAAATACTGAGAAAGAAGTCAATGGTAGCCTTAGAGGGTACCTTTAGAGAAGGAAGGGTACAAAAGAGTCCCATTCTTCAGGAGAAAAGGAAGGCATCAAAGGAAGGATTACCACAGATGGCATATATAGGTGAGGAAGCATGCAGGCAGTAAGCTCAAGAGAAGGATCCAAAAATGGAATGCATGCTTAGCACAGAAATCAGTGCTGAGGGGAGCACACAACTATTCACATTACACTGAAGAAGCCATCTGGACCACACAGAATATCCATCATTGTGCTTCCCTGTGGCCTGCATGAGGCACTTGAATGGCAAAGTCATGTTCTTTGCACTGATGAAAGCAAGAGTGGAGAAACAAGATTTTCAGATGAGTTGATGTCAGAAGACCTTGCCACTGTCATTGCTGATGTGTTTTGTTGTTCACATTCATACGGGCATATTAAAACTGAGAAATCTGAGAGCCATTTAATAAGTACGTACAGTGATACTCCCTGTAATGTGAACCAGGATGCTGTTATAGCTGTCTGGATACGTGGCATGTCTGAAATTGCTTTAATAGCAAACTTAATGCACCTCTGTCCCTCATGCAGAGTCCTGCTGACTGTTTCTTGTGACTTGAAAGGGGAAGGAACTGGCATTAAGAAATTAAGAGTGATGGGTAGGTGAAGATAGTTCTTTTTTGAGAAGATAGTTCCATTTTGATAGCTCAAGAATAAAATGTGGTCTGTCTCTGTGTGACCCTATCTCATAATTTTCAGTTGAGACCTTCACTTGTTTTTCCACAGGAAACAAAAACATTTTCTCCATTAAGTTGTCTGATATTAAAAATGAACCCAGAAGTAGCTGTCAGTCAAGGGCACATACATCTCTAGTAGTAGTGAACCTAATTAAAGTGATGTATTAGAAATCACAAGGGACACCCATAACACAATACACCTTAAGGAGGGCTGGGAACTGGGTGAGCTTTAAACACTTTGGATAGCTTGAGAGCTGAGATTAGATTGCCAGGCACGAACTAGTAAGGAAAAGCCTCTTCTGGACTGCATCAACCAGCAAAGAGCAGGCAGCAGGAGACACAGCCCTGGGTCATGTCCAATCGGTCATGCACACACACTCAAAGCTTGACATCATAGAATCACAGAATTGTTTAAGTTAGAAGGAACTTTATAGATCATCTGGTTCCAATCCCTCTGCCATGGCAGGGGCATCTTCTATTAGACCAGGTTACTCAAAGCCCCATCCAGTCTGACCTTGAACACATCTAGGGATGGGGCAACCACAACTTTTCTGGGCAACCTGTTTCAGTTTCTCATCACCCTCAGAGTAGAAAATGTATTTCTTTTCACATTTTTAGTTATTGTCAAGCTGTGCATCACAATGTCCAAGTTCTTTTGAGATCTGGAACTTTTGACCTGAAAAATCAATGTATATAAGCATGTTTTTGCAGAACAGTTCAGAAAATGTACAGAAGGAATGAATCTCAAACACTGCTCCTATGTGGACTGGAGGAACTGTGTCTATTCTTTCATGAAGGGTAATACTGAAGGAACACATTAGTAGAAACAGTGAGCCACGAAACACACCATCAAAGCTAAGCTGAAGAAATTATTTGGACCTCTTGTTCCCTTCTACAATCTCAGAGGCCCTTTTGAGGCCTAGGGAAAAAGCAAGCACAGATCCACTCGGTCACAGAGTTCTTCCTCCCATGTGTACTGATCAAAAAGGGAACCGCATCACCCACAGCCACAGTAAGACATTCATTTTTATCTGTAGCTGTTTGTTGGCAGAAAGTGATCAGAACGATTGCATTTCAACAGTAACAGAGTTAGAATTTATTATTATTATCATTTTTTAATGTAAAGCAATTGTCCTTGCAGGGTGAAATTTAAAGATAACAAGCTGGAACCATGCATGGCTTTATTAGCAGAGTGAGCTGAATTCCTCTCTCCCTTCCAAACACAAACCCATGCTGGGCCTGTGAAATGAAAGCTGTCTTTAATGAAACAAGGAAATGACATGACTGAATGAATGGAGCTGCCTAACAGACCCATGTCTGGTAACTGAAGAAACTCTTGCTGGGAGAAATGGACTGTGAATATTCATTACAAAAACACCGATTAAGAAGTGAAGGACAACAATCTGACCCTAAAACAAATGTTGTTTAATATCTGTCCTCTATCAGCTTTTTATCCTCACTTATATATTTCTCTTGAATGCTGGAATGATGTCATCTAAAGAGATTTCTCACAGCCTGTTGATGATTTCAGCAAGGGTCATCTATAATTGGGGCTACTGTCTGGAAATAAAAGTTAAGTATATACTTTTGTGTGTTTTAGGAGACTACTTTTAATTTTTGGCAGAATATATACTTATCAGCATCTCATACATGAATGTTTGTTTGAATATTTTGTTTGTTCACATATGGATTTGCTCTTAATTTTTTTTCCATGCCTTCTTCCTCCAGGCCTGTCTTGAAAAGCTAGTATCAGTATGTGCAGCTACACAAAACCACTGTATCCATTCCCCATTTTTTACTGGAGAAGGGTGTTCTTGATGGTTATGTGAGCAAGGACACCATTGGGTCCCTGTTCTGTAATCACCCATCCAACTTAATAAATCATAGCTTCTTTTTTTTTTTAATGGTCAACTAGGTCCAGTTACTCTTCTTTAATAACTCCTTTTGTGATAGTTCCTATCTTTTAAGGCCAGATTTTTTCACAGCTTTCCTGATTTTATAGAATTCATTCATTTCTTGTTTTTCTCTCTTTAGCACCTGCTCATCACTTTCCACTCAGTTTCCTTAAGAATATAAGTAAAACTGAGCACATTAGTTCTGATCAGACGTTTGTTTACCTTTTTATCCCTCCTTTGGTAGTCATCAGTAGTGAATATTAAAGAAAGCAGGTAAGGAAGAGTTCTTCCTTCTGTATGGCTTTCCGGCTTGTAGCAGTTAGCAATTTAAGGACTTCCTTTGCAGTAGGTGGTGTCCAGGACATTGACTTTATTAGCCTGTTCACAGCCTCTCTTCCATCTATTATTTTTCTAGTTTATGCCTATTTTTAGTCTACACAACATCCCGTGGCACTACTAGCACAGTGTGTACAAAGCTCTTCCTTTTATTTTGATTGTAATCGTGCTACTTGTTAATTTAATTGGATGACTTCATACTTGGGCACTGTGAGAAATACCACAACCTCATTCATGATTTTATGAATCATGATTTTCTTGAGCTATACTATACTAACTTTTAGATATTCTCTGACAGTTAAGACTTTTGCACTTTTATGCTTATTATTTTGTGATTCTTCTTGGATGAAGTCTGTGCAGCACCTCTGGTCATTCTTGTTTCCAGTGTTGTTCCTTTTGCATCTAATGATATCATTTTTGGGATTAGGAAACTAGAATTGCATGTAGCATTCAAGAACAGCTGCAAAATATTTTCTGTATTTGCTTGCTTGAATGCTTTCCTTTATCTGAACTTTGGCATTTTTTAGCACAAATTTTCCTCAAACTGTACACGGTGTTTCCTGGAAATCTTTTGGACATGGACATCATCATAGGTGTATATAAGTAGGATAATTTTGTCTACAGTGTACATTGCTTTACACTCATGAATACTGAATTCAGCTTAGTATTTTCAGTGGTCATTTCTACCCTGAAAGATTTTGCATCAAATCTGTTATAATGAAAATGAAAATAATATGCTAAACCCATTGGTAGATCATTTATTTTGTATTAGAGTTTTCTTTGCCTATTTGGGTAAATAATATCTGATATTTATGATCTGACAGCATTCTTTCTTTTGTTTTTTCCAAAATCCTTTCTATAATTGGAAGGGGTACTTATTTTTGCCATTTTTTCCCTGCACAGCCAGATAATGGTATGGGAATCCCCAATACTCCTCCATCAATAGTGCATATAAAGAATTCACCTAATTTTTCTGTCTTATTTTCCTTTAGTTCTCCTTTTCAACTGAATTTGCCATACTAGCTCTCAGCAAGCTACCTACTCATAAGAATTTAAAAATGGTTTTATTAATAGTTTTTATTCCTTTAGCAAGATAGTCAGAAAAATATTTTCTGGTTGGCCTTATTAGAGTTTACATTTAATCTCTTTTCCATTTTCTCCAGTTAAATGTTACTTCTGATTTTGTGCCACACCTTTTATTCTTTTGGTGGCTTCATGGTGTGTATATTCACTGTGAGATTCTAATTTGATGACTTTTACATCTTTTTTCTTCTTATCTCCTTCCAAGTAAAAATGTCTGTCTTTAGATCATAAAAAGCTTCTTGAAGTAAAGATTCTTAAGAATAAATGTCACATAGTAGATTTCAGGCTTTTTTTTTCTTCATTTATTAAGACTGTTTCATTCAAGTATATGATGGTAACCGTTGAAGAATAAATCTTCAAGAATAGGATTTAAGGATTTTCTGTTCTTTTCCTTTAAGAATTGTCAAGAACATAATTTATGCTTGTTAGTCCTCAGTGGTGTGACTGTAAGTTACTTCTTCAACTAACTCCAAAAAGCAAAACACCACCTCCTTCCATGTACTACAACTGACTCCACAGACAGTGATAGCCTTCCCTGCTGAGGAATTTGCTTCTTTACCATATAAATAGAGTATATAGTAGGTGACACGTACTTTTACTGAAAATTCTACCCAAATTGTATCAAGAAATTAATTTTTAAATTAAGACAACTTGGAAATTCCTTTAAAAAATCTGATTCATGGTGCCTCCTAGCAGCAAGGAAATGAGACTTCTTCCCCTTCTCTCATCTTATTATTTTTGGAGAAGTTCTTTGTTGTTTATAGGAAAAAAATACACTAATTTAATTGCTAAGTAAAATGTCCCTTTGGCAACTATCCCAGAACAGCAACTATAAACACATGTTTAGGTTTTAAGCAGTGTTATACACTAGATAATTTATCATTTCCCTGCTATAGCCATTTCACTTTAAGTCATTAGTCAGACCTGTATAAATAAATCACAACTAACAAAATGTTAATAATCCATATTAAGGAAATGGCATTCTTGTCTTTTCTGTATTTGCAGAGAAAACTCATAAGGAAAATTTAATAGAGGTGTAAAATGCTTACTTTGCTTTCTACTTTATTAAATTATATTCCTGGATATTTTGTTTCTCAGGGGAATTTGGCCTTTCGATAGCACTAGTCTTTTTTCTCTGTTTTCAAGTATACATTCTTTCATGTTTTGCTTGGCTGAGGAACCCTTCCCTCACTCTTCTATCCTGTAGGTTAGTCATCATATTTCCCCAATTACTTGGAGAGCAAAATATTCTTTTCAGGGTGCATATCATATAAATCTGGCAGGTAGGCTGATGAGAAAGAGTTTGACTACTGCTGACTGAAGGTTTTTTCACCAAGAATCAGTGGAGATTTAGAGCATTATTCAGCTCCATTTTGAAAGAGAAATATAGGTATTTGAAAGTGGCCCACTGCTGATTGTTGTCTGCAGTACTGTATTGATTGTGTGAGTACTCCCAGCAATGTTTGGGGTTTGCCTTAACAAATGTGGCTATGATCAAGAATTTAAGAGAAAAGAAAAAAATCATTCAAAAAAATTAAAACAAACAAAAAAGATCCCTTCCAAACCCATTTCAACAATGATCCTCAGTTATGGGATAGGTTTTTTAATTCTTTAAGCAATGCAAACTGCAAAACCAAATTGTTTCACAAGCACTGTCCAATCATGCAACTGTAATCCTTCCTTTATTCTTCTTGTTGTCTTGTTCTAGAAAGTGGCTCTAAGAAAAAGACTGCATGACTTACAAAATCTCAGTTTTAAACACACCAGAAAGTTTTTCAAATAGCTTAGCGTTTTCATCCCTACATTTCAAATGAGACCAGGGTGGGCCAAGGAAAAGCCTATCAACCTAAACCCATTAAGGCTGTCATGAATGAAGGGAGGGCAATGGAGAGGACAGGGGGATTGTCTTTCATGAGCCTTCTGTTTGATTGTGATTATATTTAAATTTTAGAGCTTATTATATTTACAGCTGTGACTATGTTGCTATGACAGCAGCAACACTACTACCCCTTTACAGTAAAAAGGCCACTATTTCCATATCCCTTCATAGAGCTTGAGTTTCATTCCTTTCTTACAGGCATTTCCATTGTGAGTTATGAATGAATGTACTTTGCCTGTCCCCTCACCTGTTTTTCTTTCCCAGAAACTGGGAAAAGTTTCTTAAGAGTAGCTGAGATTCAAGTAGTTGGGCAGGGAGGGCTGGTTGTTTAAAACTTCTGAGGTTTTAGCTCTCAAGACTTTGCTTTAATTTTTTCACCCTTTCTTCCCTGGCACCCAAACAGTGCTGCATGCCCTGCTTTCAGCCACACATGCCCCTGTCTTCATCATCACAAAAATGCAGCAACACATGTCAGACAGAGCAAGCAAGCACTGTCTTGTTTCTTGGAAAGAGAGGCCTGTCTGCCTGCCTGTCTGTCTGTCTGTCAAGTGTGTGAGCTTCTGCTGCTCCCCAGAGTGCCAGCAGAAAGCAAATCTCATTGTGCCTGCCATTTCCTAGCCAACACCAGCACAATGGAGAGCATGTAAACAGTTGGCTGGGCTGATTGTTACAAGGACTGAAGCAAATCAAGGACAGCTTTGTCATGAACAATGAAATCTGCACTCTGTATGCAAATTCCTCCCTGCTTTCACTTCTGTTTCTCATCTGTGCCAGCATGGTCTTAGCAAACCTCCTATGAACTACATAACAAGTTGCAAAATCTTGCAGATCACTGCAAGATCTTTTATTATAAGCTTTCAGTTTCACTTTACACAAAACATGCCTGGAAGCAGAACCTGGACTGCACAGCTGTACTCTTTCAGGCAGCTGTAGTTTCCCCACCCCATCTTTTTAATATTGGGCTTAGTCTCCTTTTTTGCAGCATTATTAAATAAAGTGATAGAAAAATGTGGCAAAGAAAGGGTAACTGCATTCTGTGAATCCCATGTTTCTCCCTATTTTTCTGTTAATCACAGCACAGGCTGGCTATTAGGTTTACCAAATTCATTATGGATCAGAAATGCCTTAGTTATTTTGGAAATAACACCATTTTTACCTTTCTTGCAGAAATAATCTGATGTGTCAGTGCTGAGGTCCCAGCTCCTGCTTTACCCTTTGCTACGTGTGAATGGCCACATGCCAGGTGCTGAATTTAAGCATGTGTTCTGCTCACTGCTTGAGAGGTTCAAGAGGCCAATTTGCCGGCTTTCAATGTTGCACTAAACTGCTCCATGCAAGCTGTTCTTTTGTGCTGCTGGAAACACTTTGGTCATTTCAGGGCCCTTACACTGAAATAGAGTTATATCCTCAGTTCAGTTATAATTATTTCTCCTTTTTCAGGATATGCATTTTCACTCAGCCCATTCTTATATGTAATTCTAATTGGGATGGTTTGTTTTGATTGTTAGCAGTCATTGCTGAAAGACATTCAATGGACACCCTTTGTTATTAGTGCGAGTTTTAAGAAAATGTTGTAATTTTGTTTCTGGGGATTTCACCTTCTGCAGGAAAATGATTTCAAAATTTTTGCACAAATGAACCACAAGTGAGGGTTGTCCTCACTTGATATCACACCTGGTGACATATATGATTGCTGATGATCTGTTTGCTGTATTGCTTGGCTTGTGCTCATAATTCCAGATTTGCAGATATGTTGCAATGCAGGTAATTGCATATTACAAAACATGGTATGAATCCAACACAGCATTTATGAATGTTGAAGAAGGGTGAGGGAGAGGAATGCATCACAGAATAATCATTACTTTCTTGTTTTGGTTCCTGACAAAAGAACTGCTCCGCTTCATGATATTTGGTTTCATTTGCAAGCTGGGATGTCATCTGTACATCAATTTTTCCCTAATTTTCTAGAGGTGGCATGATATGCCTGAAGAGCTGAATCAGATGTCTCTGAATTAAAGCTCTCTAAGGATTTAAAGGGGAGGTTTTTGAACCAGCCTGCAACACACAGAAACATGATCTGTCAGGTGATTTCTATCTTCAGGGGTGAGGCTCGTGTGAATGGAGAAGCATGACCAACGCAGGGAACTAAGCAGATCAGTGATTTGAATTGAAGGGAGAAAAGCAGATAGTAGGCAGAAACACCCATCTATTGTTGGAAGGGAACAAAAGACAGGAATCCAAACTGAAATTGATAAGAGAGAATCCAGTATTGCTAAAGAGGTTAGTCACAAGCCCACATTGGGATCGTGTTGTTGTAACTGTGATCTATGGCTCTGAAAAGGTCAGTCAGCCAAAACTGAAAGCAACCCTAAGCAAAGCCTAGATGTTTTGGGGTCTACACAGAAACTTGGATGAAAAATAATTATGGAGGTGTTTGCATTAAGAAAGTGAGTAGTTTTTTATTTATGTATTGTGTGTTAGCACAAAAAGCAAATCAAAGCCATCTAAATTTCTTTTCCTTTTACTTCCTTTTCTTATTTTTCTTTTTCTTTTTTTTTCCTCTTTTTCTTTTCTTTTTCTTTCTTCTTCTTCTTCTTATTTTTTTTCCTTTTTTTTTCTTTCCAATTTTATTTCTGCCTGCAAGTAGTTCCCTCCTTACAAGGAACAAAACAATGTCACATGTACACAGTCATCAACGGAGTACCTATACACCAATACAGCAGCTTTAAATGTTTTGTCTAAAAGCACTTTTCCAGTGTTAGTGTAAAACTTAGCCCAGACTCGGATGTGTAGTAAGGTGACCACTTACACCATCAAAGAAACATTTGGTGAAGGTGTTGTGTACATCTGGCTTGACACAAACATTAGTTCAGTGACAAGCAATATCCTTTCTAGTGTTTCTGTATAAACAGAATAGTAATGAGACTTATCTTGAAGAGCCTCTGAGCTAATCCCTCTTAAAGATATTTTGCTTGATATTAAATATCCCATTTTCTTTCAAAATTTATGGGTATAAGAAATCTTTCAGTCAGTCATGTTTATATTATTAATGTATTAAGAAATGAGTGACCAATTAGCCTGTTAAAACCTGGTTTCACAAAAACCTCTACTTAGAACACAGTTTCAGACTTTATTTAATATTAAAGAAAATAAATAGAAGAAGGAAGCAAATCAAATGCTTTAGTTAGACCCTTCCTGATGACATTCTGCTTTACTTTGCCTTCGTTCTTTTTTGCTTTCAGTCCAGACATTTGATCTTTATAAAATATACTTTCCAACAAAAGAAAATATTGTACATTCTTAGCCGCAAAACAGCCAGACTGTTCATTACTTAATCAGTTATGAAAGCAAAGTCTCACAGGTTGGATTGTTTAAAGAAGTTGTATTTAACTTATGGTCAGATATTGTTCTCGCAAGACATTTTTTAAAAGACCAGGGAAAGGTCTTGTGCTGTGTATTTTTTATACCCAAATAACAACTGGATTGTAAACAAAGTTTTTTCAGAGGAATTATGGTTTTATTGCACACTGCAATATGGATTGGAAAAAGTAAAATTATGAGGGCAGTCTACCAATTCTTTACGAGGTAAGTCTTTCAACATATATCAATCCATTAACCAGTGTCCCCTGGCTGTAGTTTATGGCAATACTGACAAAAGTGCAGAGCTTTACAGAAGAGAGGGTGTGTAGAGCATACAAATAGATAAATGGCTACTACCTGGAGGAAACAGTATGGCAACAAATGAAGTTTAGATTTTTCTATCAAGTCAGCACTTTAGCAAGGCAATTCAAGTTTGTGACCTCCTGTCACATACCTGAGCTGGAGCCAACACCAATTGGCTGCAAAAGTGTAGAGATCATTTCTCTTATAATCTATCCCACTATATTTCTTGGGATGGAATTTTGACATATGTCAGGCATAATTTCCCCTTTTGAAAGAGGCAGAATTTCATTCAATTTCCCCCTTGTCTCCGGGGCTTTTTAGAAATAGGAGTTTATGCAATTTAGACAAATGTTACAGAGTTTTGACTACAATGGCCTATCTTTCTTTTTTCTTTTTTGTCTGGTTCCTCGGGAGCAAATGTATTTTACTGCAAATTTTTCCTTGCTCTTTACTAAGGGAATTTTGTGTTCAGGAATATCCTTTGAAGTGAGATAGATTGATGCTTACTCTTTTTCAACTTCTTATTTTTAAAGGTGCATTTTGGGACTGAAGAAAAAAACCTGTTTTCAACAGAACTTTTATTAGATTTGACACTATTTCAAATGTTACAAGTTTGTTTATTAACATGCAGAGCAGCAAATAATGAAATCTGGAATGTCTATTTAAAGTTAAATGGATTAAAAATTGAGTAAGTATAATTATAACAATTTCATTTATTTAAAATATATTGACATCTGAATACTTAGAAAATGAACAGAGGAAATCAACACTAAATTCCAGCTGACCTAAACCATGTCAACTATTTTCAAAACCAAATAAATAGAACTATTTCTTTATGTATTTCCTAAGCATATTATTTTTTACTCTTACCTCCTGTTTCCAGTCTTTTGAAGCTAAAACCAAGTATTCTCAACACATTGCACAGTCTTATTTACATTCAGAAACAGAGTTCTTGTTTTATTTGGTATTACTTTTGAGTAGGAAATGGTGAAAACTGTAGTGCTAAAAGACTTAAAATAGACTTACACTACTACAGCATTTATAGGTATATTACTAATGGAGCTAATTGAATATTTCAGATTGAAATATTTGTCTTCAGTTTCTTTATTGTTGGTAAAATGTCTCTGATAAGATTTCCTGTATTAAGCAAAGATCCTCAGCTAGTGTAAGTCAGTATGTTTTCACTGCATGTACTACAGGATAAGGATCTGGACAGTGAAAAGTTCATAAATATTCATCTTGCTAGGTGTGCAACTCAGTTTTGACTGGGTGATAAATCACAGGGTTTCTTTTCCTTCATGGAAAGATTGTATAAGAACTTGAAGAACATGTGTTTCTGAGTACAAAAGTACATGGCAGGATGAGTTTTAACAAAAATTTCTGAATACAGCCTTGTTGCTTTTTTTCACAACTCTGTGTCAGTAAAATTAAGGACTTTAAAACATATAGAATAAACCAAAATGGTGTGGGAGCCATGAAGAATCACAATTTTGTGCAAATTTGAATTTTTGCCTGAAAAACCCCACCATCTTTCAGTTCTAATGAACAGTCTATGTTTGTAAAATTTTACAGATATAATCTTTGCATTGTTGAACTTCCAGTATTTTTTAGACTGATTAACTAACTTCTTATAATAACTTTTAGACTTTGGCATTATAACCAATCAAATAAATGAACAGAAAACTGTAAGAAAACACTGTAATCTTCTGATTAGAACCCCTAACACTGACCAGAACACTGTATTATGGTTTGAGCAAAGATGAGTGTTTAAAAGGAAAGAACTCCATCTTGGTTTACAAGTTGTCATTAGGAAAGAGACTTTATCTCAACTTTTGCCAGGTTTGTAATTTCTTTAATTTTTCCTTAAGTTGTGACTCTTGGAAATAAATTTTCTATTTCTTATTATCTAGAATATGGCTAGGATATAAAGAGCTGTGCAACTGCTTCATTTTCACCTTCACAGGAGTAAAATTTCACCCAAGACAAGTGAATAGAAAATCTGAGATTTCTGATTCAAATAGAATAAAGATCACAAAATTCACATTCATATGAATTATCCATAAAAGTTAGCCTTCCATGATTTAGAGGTCAAAGAAATTCATACAACTGGGTGCTAGTTTGATAATGGAGTTTTATAAACCACCCATAAGAAAGGGAAGAAGACGTTATCTGTCTGGCATTCAGTTTGAATGAAGGAATTTTTTTCTAAGAGAAATTAAGAAAATAAGAACAATATATCTATCTTGCCTTCAATAGAAATGTGATCAGAAACAGCTGTTATCATAGACTAGCAAGATATAGGCACAGCCGAAGTATCAAGTTAAAGCAATAACACAAGTACAACAAACTCTACAGGGACTGTAGGACTCTGGAATCACTAGAAAAATTAACCAGGATCATTTGATTTGCCTTTCACACAATAAGGGCATTTTTCTGCCCTGAAACACAGACACGGAGCCTAACAATGAAGCAGACTTGCTTACCAGATCTTCTTCTAAATCTCTAAACTTTCACTGCACATTAAAGAAGTCAAAATCTCAGTACTCTGCAGTGCTGTGGTTGCATCTAAATAGACTCAGGCTGGAATACTGTAGGGTTACACTATGTGTGTTATAGAAAAGCAGGCTTGGAAGACCCAGAGTAGCCACTTCCCTAGGCTCAGAGGTGACCCTGGAAGCATATCCAGGTCACCAGGGATGGGCTGAGAGAGAGAATTCTGGGTTTGTGGCCTTCTGGACTTATGGAGTGCAAGGATTGTACTTTGTTACCTTATAGGGTACTGTTTACCTTTTACCATAATAGGTAAAAGCTGTGAAATAACTCAGGTGTTTGGGGGACACTGTGGTGAATGTCTCTCCTGTTTATACGATGACACATCCTGTCTGTGGGATGGTATTTAAGGTATTTTTCACTGCGTAATCGGAAGTAGTCTGCAGTAGTCTTAGGGTAGTCTAGCAAGTAGTCTGTTAGTGTAGTCTGTGGTAGCTTTAATCTTTGCCTGTATAATAAAGGACTTTGCACTTCTCCATGCTGTCTGGGAAGTCCATGCCCATGCGTTGAGTACTGCAGAATACTGTTCCGCAACGATTTCTTTTTTATCCTTGTCCATTCCCATCCTTACCTTTTCTTCATCCCAAGCCTGCATGTAGATAATTTTAGGTTGATTTTACTTTTAGATTGATAGCTCTTAGTCTGGTTTTTCTCTGTGTGCTTTACCATCCAGTATGTAGTAGAAGTGAACCTTGACAATGAACTTTGTCATGCTTTCACTCTTGTATTAATCGTGCTTTTGCCTGTGATCCTTTGGGGCACCTAGCCCACTCATTCGTGGCACACTGTATCCTACCCTTTCTCAGGAGCACTCATAATGGCAAGGACACAGAGGAACTCCCCTGTTCCCAAAGTGTAGCAGACTGCAGATCTCTTATGTGAGGGCACAGGATAACCAGTCCTTCCTTGACATCTCCTATAGATGGTTGAAATTTGTAGTGTCCTTCTCCAGGTAGGTATGTCTTGGGGAAGAATGGAACACAAACCAGTCCATATCCAGCCAAAGAATGAATAACATCTATATGGATCCTGTTTAATGAGCATTACTTGCATTCTTCAAAGGGGAAGAGTGCGTTGATTTCTATTCCAGATATATTTTGCCTTTTCTCATGGAGAAGTTGCCTGCTCTGGAGACTTTTATCAGAATGCTATGCACCCCTGTGTATTAGGATTAATAATTAAAGTAGTAATATATTTTTAACTGTGAAATTGCAAATGCAGCCATAATGCAGTTGTACAGAACCTACTTAACATGCCTACTGCAAAAAGAATCTGTGAAATTTTCATGAATGTTTTACATTGTAGATAGGCAGAATCATTCAGTTCTTAATGTTGCTTAATAATAGCATTGCAGACAGTTTTGTAAGGAGGCAAGCTGTGCTGCCAAATTTATGTGGTGCCACCCATACCACCAAAAATAAGCCTTCTGATTCCTCCAAGACTGTTCTGCATACAAAACACACAGACACACAGGCACACAGACACACACACACAGAGTGATGCACCCTCTCATCTCTTTCTCTCTGTACTTACAGACCCTCATATGGAGTAAGCAGCAAAGCATCATGCTCATCTTTTAAATGAGTAACAACTTCAGCCTCACTGAGTTACCACTTTCCCTCTACAACTGTCTGTACCTATCTGAGCAGATGATACAAATAAGATATAAAGTGAAAGAGAGAGCAATCTGACATTCTAATCACTGTTACTGCTTTAGTCACATTTCAGCATCTTGCTGAAGAGGAGAAACTGGAAAGAATGAAAGGTAATGAGGTAAGGAGAAATACTTGTCATGACATGTGCCACTCCTTATCAACATGTTCTCATCTAAGCAGACACAATATATCTCTTTCAACACTTTCTGCCTTGCTCTTCATACAAATATGCTAGAAATGAGGGAATAATTTAAAGGAAAAAATCTACAGTACCCTCCGAGTGTGCTTTTGTTGTTGCTCATTTTTTCAAAGTGTTGTTAATGATTGTGTATGTCACATGAGATTGCTTCTGCTTCCTCTCTAAAAGAATATGACTTTCCAATCAGGAAGGGGGTAAAGAAAATAACTGAGACTTCAACTTTATGGAAGATTAGACAGGAGGCGATTAGTCAGAAGGTGACCAAAACCTGAGTAACTTAAAAGCATTTTTAATTTTTTCCCCCTAAAAGAGATTTATTTAATCCAAGAAGTCTTTAAAAAGACTTCTTAAATACTTAAAAGTATTCAGACTGTTATGACACTTAGTGGTTTGAATGGGAAATTTCAACAAGTTCTCTCATCAGATAAGTATTTGACAACCAGCTGTAAAAAGGACACAATTAGATTCCTATCTAGCTCAGTGTGCCAAGGCTCTGGCCAGAAATGATTTTGCCAAGCCTTATCTTAAAAGCAGACAGTCACATTCCTGACCTATGACAGGAGAAGCAGTCTCCTCCTAATCACTGCCTTGTTTTTTGAGTATTTTGACTTGAGCGAATGTAGAAGGCAACACCAGCTGGTGTGTTTATTTTTCCAGAATGTCTTACATAATTGTTCGCACTCATCTTTTTTCCACTGACCAAATGAGAGAACAGCTGAGGCATCCAAATGAGAGATCTCACAGAGCCTCCATCCCTCTCTAATCCACAACAGAGCTACAGTCTGCAGAGGTATGCTCTCTAACCCGCTTGGAAGCAGCAGAACCAAATAATTCCTCTGCTTTTCAAACTGTTAAAATTTATTGCTCTGTAGAAGAGCAGATACCAGTCTCTTTTTTCATAATGAACTTCCCAGAAAGTGTTTGCTCTTCAGGATTCTTGCTTGTCAAAATTTACTTTTGTGGTTACTTTTATTGTTTTTCCTGCCAAAAACTCTTCTGATTTGGGGGTCAGACAGTTCTCTTTTATAAGAATCTTTCTTTTTTTTTTTTTTCTAAACCAGTAGAAAAATTATTTTGACAGAGACAGAGAGGTGTGTGGATTTCCTGAAAGAATCTGTATTTAATGGCCCTGAGCATCACAAAATTATGTTAATTAATTCAAGGTGTTTCATTTGGTTTGTTGCTCATTTATTTCTCTTTTAATTTAGTCTGAATTCATCCCAGTGCACTACAAGGTTCAAGAATTGCTTAATATTTACATCTTTAAACGTAAAGACTGTTTTTGTTGAGAATTCTACCAATGGATATTTACATCCTATTATGACTTCACTGCTGTGAAGATGCTTTACATTCCCATTGCCAACAATTATCTCACTTTATCCATGCACTGTTATGAAGTGATACTAATATGCTGTACAAGAAAATAACGTCATGTGTCACCACTGCATCCAGAAAATACAAGCTCATCTTATTAAAATGTTTGAGTCCCAGCATTTTTCAACTTTTTAAACGTTGTCCTGCCTCTCCTGTCGTAAAAAAGTAGTCAGCATGGAATGATTTAGAACGTCTATGTCTGGACAAGCTTTGAGAATTATATTTCATTGATCAGAACCAAATGCAATTACAACTTAACCATCTTTGAACATTCATGGTAGCAATGTTTATAGATGAACATTGTTCATAGTTCACTGTTCATAGTTCACCTCAGTCAAAATATTATTTGAAAGTGTTCCTTTCCAAATACATATTTTGTGTCATAATGAAATGAGATAAAGCCCAGCAGGACTCCCTTTCCAGTTAGCATATATGTCCTACACTAAGAATTAGAATCCCTGATGGGTCACAAAATACTTGGATTTAGAGTCACTATTGAACATGAAAAATTCTAAAGAATTTAATAGGCATTATACTAATAGCAGTCTTGGGTTTATTAGATTTACCCCCCATTACCTTCCCTCTAGCAATTCACACAAAATTGGCTCTTTCACAGCACTTTAGCTGCTCTCTGCCTTCTTCACAGCTAGTGAGAATTTATACTGCTTTGCAGCAGCTGGAAGTGTGTGTCTCTGTCCCATGCATACAGATTTACACCATCCTGTGTTGCAGCTATGTAGGATTTAACATGCAGAGTGGGTCTTCTGCTATGGGATATTACCTGAACCCAGGAGAAGGAAGAGAGAAAAGTTCAGGTCAGCCTGCTTCTGCTTTGGTTGCATGCACTTCTGTCCAGTAGGACTTTAGTCTGTGCTAAATCTGTACTGGAGTACTATAAAATATCCCAAGTTCAAAAGAAACTAGAAGACGGAGGACATCAGGCATACAAGGAAAACCTACTTAAGTGAGAACAGTGTTTGTACTTTTATTTGTCTTACAATCCTATTCCTAAATAAAACTCCTCAAATATTTTCAATCTTGTTTTCAAAACTCCAGAAGTAACATTTTATCTGATTCTGCATGATGAACTATTTAAAATGTCTCATGAATTCAGTACAGTGTAAATACTGTACTGGATGCAGACAAATGGAATTGTTCCCACTGAACTATGCATCGATTATCAAATGATAAATGCATGGCTGTTTATCTACAGGAAGAAAACATTGGACCTCTATTTGTTATCTACAGAGTTTTTCAGCAGTCTTCAGTAAAATACAAAAGACCATTGTATCTTCACAAAGGCCTTATGTATAGCCATCATAGAATTTAAAAAAATCCCCTTGTTAAAAATTAGCTAACATCATCCCATATTTCATTATTATTTTCACATATCTGAAAAATCTTTGCTAATGGGAATCTGAAATGGAGAGCGAAAGTGCTGTGCTCGTTTGACTTTTGTCCTGCCTGCCACCACGTGGTCTGGCCCAGCCAATAATATAGTAATTGATTTTACATTATTTTTCAGTGGCTTAAGGAGCTGTAATTAATCTCCTTACAGTTCTGTTAAATGCAAATCCCATAAAGCAGACTAATATGCTTATGAGACCAAAACACCAGGCCAGTGGCTTAGGATCTGTACCATGCTGCTGAGCACACCCCTTTGTGCAGCTTTTACTGATGAGCTTACAGGCAGGAGCAGTGAGATGGTGAAAGCTGAATTCTATGATCTTATGATCGTGTCTTACACAAATGCTACCAAGTGTAAACACAACAGGGAAACATTTCAATTTTGGCTGGTGTTCAAGACTTTGTGTTTGTTGTAGGATGGCCAGTTAATGAATGTTTCTTCTGGCCTAATGTCATTTTGGCAGAAGATTCAAAGGATTTGCACTAAAACCCAGAGGCTTCCAGTTACTATCAACGCTGAAAGCTCTGCAGACATCTCTGAAATATATGAGGCCAATTGTCTTGAATCTGGAGGTGAAAAAATAAAAGGTGTTGGTACAAATGCAAATTCTCTCTTGTTAATTTTCAGGACAATACCAAATAATGAAGGTTCTCTTGTTCAACTAAAGTGAAGACCCAATTTACCAAAGCAAAAGAAATCCTTAGCTGGAGAAACAAGACATAGTATGTGGTTAAAGGTTACTGAATCACTATTTTATCTTAAAAACTGCACAGAGAATGTAAAATTGACATGTATATATTTTTATATTCTAAGCTTTCTAGCAGAGAATCTTTAAATAGCATTAGTAAAAAATAAAAGGAAAGATCTGACAGGAACACAGAGCAGCTTCAATGCTGTATATAGATTTGGCTTCTTCAACTGTGGATTAAAGTGAGCTTGAAATGAAATAAACAGAACAGCTTCAGAAGTGTAGAGCTGAAGGGAAGTCGTCCATCACAATGGAGGAATGTTTGATCTGATGTACAGTAGTTTAGCTCACAAACTGCATTGCTAAAACATTTCTCTCTGTGCTCAGTGCAATTCTAATAATATAAAGCATGTCCTGAAGAAATTCAATATACCAAATAATTGTGAGCATCAGTCTTATGGAATGTGTGAAAAATAGACATAGCGGACATGCAGACATATTCTGTTTCTGTCTGTGCTTGTTGAGAATCAAAAATAAGTCCCATAACAACGCTTACATAAAATATCTCAGTTGTTTAACAAGTTTGATATGATTTTCCATTCTAAAAGAAGATATTTATATGTTTGTTTCTTAACTGCATGTAGTTTGGTAACTGAATGTTTCATGAGAACTTCTCTGTTTTTCCTTCACCTTGTTCTAGGTGCTACAATCTTATTAGTCAATTAAAGCTTCTTATCATGTTTGTTGCATGTTGTGATTTCCACAGTATTCACATGTATTGAGAAATATAGTCTGCCCCAAGGGGCTTGTCTTCCAAAAATATTAAGCAAGTGACAGTTCAGAAATAACCTGAGAGATAACTGGTTATGTTCAGCCTTGTGATAGATTATTTTTGAATACATAGTTAAATGTGTCATCCACAAATAGTCCCCAATAACAGATCTGATAATTTTAACAACTTGTCTTTTTCCTCTTTCTTTTCAATCATTTTAATATATAATGTGTGAACAGAGTATCTTCCTTCCAGGCAAAAAAAAAGAAGCTATTTTGACACTTTCAGAAAAGAAAGAAAGAAAAATGCCATTTTTTCTTTGGAGAACATAGTTATCATTTCTGTGATACTTCAAGGTTCATTCCTGCTCTTTGAAGGAGATTACACTTTGACAATGCTGTATCTTGGCCTCTAATGCACCTGTAAAATGTAATGGCCTACAGAGAACACAGAACTTTAATAAATACATAGTTTAATTGTACTCAAATCTGGAGTACAAGTCCTTTTTCTTCAGAATATATACATGAGACACAAAAGTATGGGAATGAGTAGTTTTGGGGGGTTTTCTATAGCACAAACCTATAGACTGGTAAAGATGCAGAGGACTAGACATAGATAATCCTTTTCAGCTGGGTAGTAACTTTAACTAAAGGGTACAGTGACAAAGAAGTAAGGTGTCTCACCAAATTGAAATAAATTGTTGCAACCCCACATATTCAAGTTAGATTAGATTCATAAAGGATTAAAAAAAATCTTCACGTTTAAATTAGAGCAAAATACAAATATCATATTGAATAATATAATTTTAACTGCTGTATAACAGTTCATAAAAAATATTCTTATTTCCCCAAATTTAATACAGGTGTCTTGTTGTGTGTTTTGGATTTTGCTAGGTTTTGTTTCTGTGGGGCTTTTTTTAGGTTTATTTAAGACTTGAAAACATTGACTGTATGGTCATCTTTATTGTAGAGTAAAATTTGCCTTGGCAAAACACACCAAGCCTTTCATTTTATTGATTTGTTCTTGTTTTGATGTCTTCAGAAATGGAAGTGGTAAGATTTGACCCCTTTCATTTTCATGAGTCACTGATTAACTCTCCTTTTTCAACAGCTGGCCCTCAAAATTCCTGGGGCAGCAGCCGTAAATATAGAGATGGCTGGGGTTTTTATGAGTGTGCACAGTATATGACAGACATATTTGTAGGGTTACACTATGGGTGTTATAGAAAAGCAGGCCTGGAAGGCTCAGAATAAGCCACTTCCTTAGGCCTGGAGGTAACCATGGAAGCACATCCAGGTCACCTGAGATGAGCTGGGAAAGAGAATTATGGGTTTGTGGCCTTATGGACCAATTGTGTGTGAAGATTGTGGTTTGTGACCTTATAGGGTATTGTTTACCTATTACCATAATAGGTAACATCTGGGCAATACTCCAGGTGATTGGGGGACACTGTGGTGAACATCTTTACTGTTTATATGATGTTACATCCTGTTTGTGGGATGGTATTTAGGGAATTGTCACTGTGCAATAAAGTTCTTTGCACTTCTCCATCTTGTGTGCGAAGTCCATGCCCCTGCGTGATTACTGTCTAGAAATAAAAAAATAAAAAAACATGCACTGCCGGCTGGGATGAAGCCAGGGTGTCTGCGCTCAGGGGTCTTCCGCGGGCCCTCTCAGAGGGGTCCTNACTGCACATATTATTTAGTTAGACACTAAAAGGATCTGAGTAAAGTACAAAAAATCTAAATAGAGATGAAAGATCATGTTCATTAAAATATACGTAGTAATCCATATCAATCATCGTTTTAGAAAATACTTGGAATTCTGGAGTCTTTGCAGATGCTGCTGCTTCCAGATACTTTGCCTTTTGGAGTTGTATTTATCTAGCTTAGTGTAAATAGTAACTAGTTCATTTATTGCTTGTCTCTACCTGTTAGGGGGCTTTTCATATGTTTTACCCATGAAGTAGGCTTTCAGAATACTTAGACTGCCATCTCCTACTCTACATTTTTAGCAACACAAGCACACATCTTCTTATTGAAAAGAACAATCATTTTTATTCTGTTGGGGAATGTGGTTAGTTTCAAAGGTAAATTCTAAACCCAGATTTTTTTTTCTCTTTTGTCAAATATTTTTTAGCTGGAGAACCACTTCTTTTCAGCACAAATCTTCCAACCAGCTGTCACCAGTGCACACAAGAACATTACCACCTTAAAGTTTGTCAGCTCAATTTTGCACTTATCTTCTTCACTTGCTGTCTTATGAAAGTCTCATTACTCTTCCCACTCTTGTAAGCCAGGTCCTAGATCAGCACAACAAAAGAGGAAGTAATATAGCTTCCAGAAGGTAAAATATCCAAACAGTTTTAATTTAAAATTCCATCTAGTGATGCTATAATATCATCAGACCATAGAAAACTATTGTATAGGCTGTTTTAAAACAGTAGTTTGTTCCTTGGTGTTGTTTAGGAGGGAAAAGTGGGTCTTATTAGTGCTCTTACATTAGCACTAATGAAAGTGTCATTGTTGGAGACAGTTTGCACTGAAGTTTATGAAAAATTTAATAAACCTGCAAATTTTAATACATGCCTACTGCTGTAAAAAAATATAAAAGTTAAAACAAATTATTCAAGTTGGTAAAACTATAAAAGGCCTTTCATGAAGGCTTACACTGATAATACTTTAAATGATCAATCTACTTTCAGTAACAAAAAGCATCCTCAAGCTGCCCTAACTACAAAATCAGGTATTATGTCAATAAGAAGCACACAAATGGAAAATTGATCTCACAAATTAGACTAGCTAATTTCAGTACTCAGAGGCAGTATAGAAGTATAACCGTTGTCAAATCTAATCTTGTTGTCCATGAACTCTTCACAGCTCACACAGGCAATAGGGAAATCCTGTCCAAAGATGGTAGGAATATCTCATGTCATGACAGACTGGAAACCTTGCATAAAAAGTTTTAACTTTAAAAGTGTTGTGTCTTAATTATAGAGGAAGACTGAATGCTAGTAGTTTCAACAGCTGCTGTATTAACAGTTGCTAAATGCAAATAATGATGTCTGCTAACTAGCTGAAATGCAGGCAGGTGTCTGGCATCTAAGCTTGTTCTGTAACCCAAATCTTTTAATGGTGAGTACTGATGTATTTTGTGTGGGGCTCAGCAGTAGCAATGCTGCTGGACTGCACAAAAAAAATCCCACTTTATTCATCATCCTTTTTTCAGTTTGCATTAGTCTGTCATTACAAAGCAGCTTCAACACCACACATTATTTTTTCCTAGCCACTTAAATTTTTAATAGGTAAGTTGTAAAGATCATATTAAGTAATTTAGAGCTATGATAGAAAATATAAAAATAGGGCTAGAAATGTACAGTCCTTTCACACTGCTTTCAGTGTGCATCCCTAAAAAAATAAACTAGAGTATGAATTGTGTGGATGGAGCCAGTAAGAGCTCATAAAGATGAAAAAATATAAACAGGTGGCTCAGGTGTATCCTCTTACTGAAGATCCCAGCAGTAATGGTCTTACTAGTTGGTGGAGAATTGGCTTCTCTATTAATTAAGGAAAAATGGAAAATATGGCAGAGAGAAATATAACTATGACTGACAGAAAAGACAGTATAAGCATAAAGAATCTTCCTAGTCATCTGAGAGGGAAATAATCCTTCACTCTCACTGCAAATGAGTTTATTTATCAGCTCCATTAAAGATATAGAATAACATAGAAGCAAGAATTGACAGAAAAAGCAGCAGATTCATCATTGCAGAGATAGATACAGTGGATGAACTAGCTTTGACAACCAATTCCCCTAAGAAAAGCAAAGTAAAAATTGTTCTTGACCACACCTGAGCTGAACTTAAAAAATGTTTGATTGATCTTTTAATGTATGTTCAGCTACTCAAAAAATCCCTGAACACTCTGCAACCAAATAAATATCTACTACTTTGCAAGTACCTTGTCTCACATCATAAACATTATTAAGCTCAGAGTAATTTTTTCATTCTGTATTTTGCTTTGAAGTGTGCTGACTTTGTTAACAGAAAGGTTTTTTTTGCTTGAAAGTGTATTTATTTTTTTCCACTTACCCTAATGAATTTTCTTCTCTCTTTTTATGAACTCTGACTTGTATCATGTAGACATATCATCTCATATGGAGCTAGCTCAGAGTAGCTCTACTATAACTCTGCCTGAGCACAGTGAGTGAGTGGTGACAGCTGGATTCAAATATTTGAACGTTCTCCTTACTTTCCAAGTTAGCCTAAAAGACAGAAGGTTTTCATATCCATCTTGATACACAGCAAACATTTCAGAAGGGTTCCCCCCACAGGCAGAATGGCTGTCAGGACATGACTCCTAGAACAGGCACTTCAGTACCTCTTACTGTAATTTCCGAAGAAAAATACAACCATGACAGAATGCAGACCTACTAAATAGATTTGGTAGCATCAGGAAGGTGTCTGATAATGCTCCTTCACACAAATACTATAGATAATAACTCCTTAAAATTAGTGTCTGCTTAGTCAGAAAGCTTAGTTTTTTGCTAAGGTTGTCTGAGAATTTTTCTTGTGAGAGCTCTTGTAACAAAAGCTTCATCAAGAAAGCTAGCAGGGATAAGAAGTTCCATTAGGAACTTCTGTCGTTTGACTGTGGAATTAAAAAAAAAAAAAAAAAAAAGAAGAAAATCAAAACTTTCACTAAGAATGAAAGGTTTAGAGACTTTTGAGAAAGCTAAAAAACTCAGAACAGTACCTATCCTCCTTCCATGGTGATAAAAATAATAAATCTTAACATGTGCAATCTGTAGCGTTCATATTGATACACACCTAATATATGGGCACTCACTTAAAGAGAGCTTTTAACCTTGACTGTCTCAAGATCACTGTTAGCAGTAGTGTCAGCTACAGATAGGGTCATCTACACCTTGTGTCAACTTTATAGAGCTGAGGGCTCTTTCAGGAGCTCTTCCACTGTAGTAGTCTCCTGATAAATCCATCCAGCAACAGTCTCTGAAAGAAGTAACATATTATCAATAGTGCTACCACTTTTGTTTGAACAAGTTGTTTGTGTTCTAGATTTAGAGATTTGTTTTTCTGTTGTGCCTCAGAAACCAATTCCTTATTTGATGTGATAATATTTTTTAAAACATTTAAAATTTTTTCTCTGAAAAGAGAAACAAAAAAGTGGTAGCATGGGAATATCTGATTTAGTTCTTTGCATTTGTCTTTTTCAATCTCTGAGCATTTGCTGAAGAGAAAGTGAGATCACAGCATGATTGAAGGACATTTTTTTTTTCCAATTTATATAAAGCACAGAAACAGAAGAGCACTGAGCATCTTTGAACAGAGACTGTTACTAGGATTACTTTATGTAAGCATCTTAAAAGATGTTCCTTCCTGTTGGAATCCATTGGAAAAACAGATGTAGAAAGTATAAGAACAGTAGGACCCAGCAGCACCTTAGCTTGCTCTCTAGATCAGATAGGTCTATTTAGAGCACCACTCAAAAACAACTTCCACCCATACAACTTGTCAAATTTGTCTGTCAAAATTGTTGAGAAAGTAAATACAAATATCCCAACAATTACTGTGTATTAAACCCTCAAGTTTTATATGAGGTTTCAGTGTTCTGAGTCAGAGATTTTTGAAAACATTGCATTAATGGATCTGTAGCTTTCCTTTTCACATCTTTGGTGGTCCAGCTGGGGAAAGAGGTTGTGATAGTCCCCATTAGAAAGGAAGTGTCTTTTCCTCATATTAAAATCTTGTAAAACTACAGAGTAAATTGTTGTCTTGGTCCTAATATTGAAATCCTAATGCTATTTGCAATCCCAAGAAGAAAAATAATCCTTTCTTATGAAGAAACCAGGTAAGATGCCTCGTTGCCTGTCATAAAATCTACTTTTTCAACCTCAAACACATTGGTTTAATGACCAAAAGACCCATGAATTTACATCAAACCTGCAGGCAAAGTCTGGAATGAGAGGTATAGTTATAGCACTTCCAGTGAATGTTATAAACAGCCCAAAGTTTTGCCACAGCCCAATGTTTAACCACAGCATACTTCATGAAAAAAAAAAGATATTTTAAAAGGGGAGGTTGAAGAGTTTTATAGAAATGTTCTGCTATTTATAGGAATACTTTAAAGTAAGGCATGTTAATAACATGAAGGTAAGAAACAGGATGAGGGTTTATGGTCTATATTATAGCAGATGTCATATAAGATAATTCAAATGATTTTTCTGGCCTTAAAAACCTATGAACCTGTAGATCGCTCTCACATCTGTGCTGTCCTTTATTGGCTACATAGTGGGAGACTGGCCCTAATTTATAGTCGATTTTTCAGAAAAAACAGATACACACCGCCATCTTAATCTTGTCATACAAGCTGAAAAGACATTCTTTTTTCCTTTATTTTGTCTGTTTTATGGCAAATTTATTGATAAATATAAGATTTTTTGGAACTTTTTTCCAGAACTAGTACTTTAGAAATTCATTTAATATTGTATTAATCCATATTAATTACTGTAATCATTGATTCTGTGCATTACCAACCAATACTCAAATGTGAATGTGACAATCTCTCATATAATTTATTGTGTGGCAGCAGGTTTTAATTGACTGTCCACTGAATTTGTTTTTGTAGGCGTTTTTTTCCACCCTCTTTCTGACTTCAGTACATCATGTGATAACTTCCTGGTCCTTACTAGGCTTGTAAGGAACAAAATGAACTACCCAACCAAATCTCTGCTTTTCTTTATACCTCTTCATCCCACTCCCTTACAACAAAATATGAAAAGTCATCCCTGTACAAACCTCAACCCTGTCTGTTCAGGTGGAGGTCTTGCTCCTAATACTCAATAAATGTTTCTGATTTCAGTCCCAAAGATGGCTGAAAGTCTAATGCTAACTCTTTAAGATCTCTTTTACCCATCAATTTGGAATTTGATTGTCAGACCAAGAGTGGTGTATTTGAGCTGTGTTCTGGCCTTGCTGGTGCCTTTGATGCTGACATTTCAGACTGGTACTATCTGACTGTGCCTGTTTCCTGATTGTTACTTTGTTGGAGCAGGCTGTTTGGAGCACACCAAACTCTGACAAGGTATCTGGAGATGTGTTTTGCCTGGTAACACAAAGCTGGCATCCTCTGCTAGACAATTAGCTATTGTACACTGAAGCAAATGATTAAACATCAAGGGGTCTTGCCTTGGGTACTGACAAAGCAACAGGGTGACTGACTGGATGAAAGCACCAATTAAAAGATAGACAACAGAAGCAAATAGGAAAGCAAAGAATTATTGTGCTCTAGGAACTAGGTAGTACTTCCCTAAGATGACCTTTCCAGGAGGCAAAGATCTATTGCTGCCCTTCAGAAAAATAGGTATAGCTCATGGGAAAGTGAGACAGATCTAAATTAAACCAATGGAGGTGCTGGTTTGTGGAGCAATGGGATCAAGAACAGAATTGCATGGGCTTGAGGTGAGCAACTTTTCACCCCTGTCCCCATGGGCCTGAATAGGTAAACTCAGAAAAGATGTTTGCAGCTTTGCCCAGGTGCCATCAGAAAAAGTAAGCATGGAGTAACAGTAAGCAATAATAAGTGGAGAAAGATGCCAAGAGGTCAGGAAGCTGCAGGGGACCTGAGTGAGGCCATGCCTCCTCTTTCTTTCCTGGAACCTTTTAATTTTTCCTCAGGAGTAGTGTGTCCACATTCCCGTCTCAGTTCCTGCTTCCCACTCCTGTTTCTTCCCTTTGGTGTGATAGCCCCCACTAAATACCAGTGTTTCACACCCAAGGGTCCCTACTCTCTTCTCAGATTCCTAAGAATTGGCAGGTAACTGGAAGAGGTCCCACTCCCAGTGTGGGGGTGTGTGGGGAATCTCAGGCCCAGGCCAGGGAAAACAGCCAGAAGAGAGTTTCAGAGGAAGAGCTATTGTTGTCAGGAAATATCTCCTTCACGTTTTTCCAGTCCTCCCTCTTGTTTTTGGCAGCAGCAACAGAAACCCAATTGCAAAGATGAGGTGGGGATTTGCTGATCATCCTGGAAAGGCACATTCTTCTTTCCTCAGGCATACTCAGAGCAGGCAGTTTGCCATCCCTTTTTGGCTGCAACTACTTTTGCATCCTGCCTTACTCTGGAATTTCATGAAGTTGTATATCTACCTTGTATTATTTTATCGAATCTTAGAATGGTCTGGGTTGAACCAGTCACCTTGCAGATCATCTTGGAATATTATTTGCCAAAGCCTGTCCACATATCATGTTGATATGAACATACCAACACAGCATGTAATGGTATGAGCTCGTGTCAGGGGAGGTTTAGGCTGAATATTAAGAAGAGGTTTTCACTCAGAGGTGGGTTGGACATGGGAACAGGATTCTTAGGGAAGCGATCACAGTATCAAAGCTGCCAGAGCTCAAGAAACATTTGAGCAATGCTGTCAGGCACATGCTGTAATTCCCAGGGCTGTCCCATGCAGAGTCAGGAGTTGTGTCCCTTCCAACACAGGAAATTCTATGATTCTATGATTTTATGTTTATTCACTTTTGAGATCATGCCTTCTCAGTGCCCTTGAACCTCCAGAGATTTTTGTGTGCCCTGTTATCCATGTTATTAGAATCGCAGTGTAGCTTCCATAAAGCAAAAAGAAAGCAGGATGCCCGGAATCTTTTGAATTTCCTTTAAGCCAGCAGGAAAACACACACACATAGTAAGAGTGACAAGCCTGCAAGAATTATCTGTGCATACATTTTGTGGTCTTGATGACAGATTGACATTTGTTCTTGAAGGTGAAGGATAGAATGGGAATGGAAAGGCAAGATTTCATTTACTGTAACTAATAAATTTTCAACGCTTCACAACTCTATGATTATTTTGGTGACCTCTGGAGAGGCCATGACCCCCTCACTGAAGAGATATTGGCTTCAAACATGACTTTACAGACTCAAGGAAATACTGTTACTGGCTTTTCATTGCATAGGGCTTTCACTATGAATTAGTTGTGAGTTTTCTATTTTTGGATTGATCATCTCTTACTGATCCTGACTTTCTTAATGATAGCATGCTGCTGGAACACTGGTGAAAGCCAGACTAAGAATCAATCCCTTCCTTACCCTTTCAGACCTTTTTCCTTTGTTTCTTCATCCTGTCTGCTCAGAATTAGTGTGATTTAATTAAATTTGTTTACATGACAATACCAAAGTTAAAAAAAAGTATTGTTTTAAAGAGAGTTGTTTAAAAATCTATAACTAAAGTATGAGAATGGCATGGAATAGGAGAATGAGTTTGACTTGATCTTCTCCAAGGGCCTGAGCCCCCAGCTGTACTAAAGGTGGAGATAGTCTTTGTTTTGGCTGAGCAGTGGTGATTTCCATGATGATGGAGGTTGGAAGCTGGTGACTTATTCCAGGAGAGGATGGCTCCTGCACAACCTGTAAATTGTCTGAAGTAATCATGGTTTGTCTTATACAAATTTTGATTCATTAAACATATTTTAATTTGACCCAAATCATCCTGTCCATCATTATCTCCACAACTGAGCCCAGAGGCTAATTCAGAGGTGATCAGAAATGACCACAAGGATACCACTAGAACAGAAACTGCAGAATACCCAGAGGGAGAACAATGACATATTTAAGATTTGGTTGGGGATATGATATGAAAATGCCTCTTGCTGTTCCAGTTGCTGGCTTCTACATCTGAATATGAGCATGACATTTTCCTCATGTCTACTCATTTATTCCCATTCACTCTTTTAAGATTCTGCTTTCAGCTTTCTGCACTCAACAACTCTCTCTCTTACTTTTTCTTTTAAAAAGTGCATTTCTGAATAACTTTTTTCATCTTCTCTGACCCAAAGGTCAGACTGTCTGACTTCTGCATTTTTCACTCTCAGTTACTTTTCCCTTGTAAAGATCACTAAATTGTTACTTCAACCCCCTCTTTTCTTGGCATGAATTTTAGGGTGACTTGTTTTCAGCTGCTGTGGCTTTTGCTAAATTCATCTTGAAAAACCAAAGTATGATAATGGACTAAGTATGAACAGACCATTATATTTATTAGATCGGATGGCTTTCATTATTTACTTCTTACGAAAGGGATGACTTATGTAGGTAAGGATTATAAACAGTTTTCTGGAGTTTAACATTTATGTTATGAACCATTTACCATTGCAAGCTCTCTTCGCTTCCTGACCAGTTACCCAGAACTTTCACCTTTCTCACTGAAAGTTTCAACATCTCTATCTTTCTGAAGAGTGACTCATTTTTTAGGAAAATTTAAGCACAATCTCCTCAGTTACTTTTTAAGTTTTGCCATATGGCTTACCATTCTTTTAGTTTAACATGGATTTTCAGAAACAACTTTATTTTGTTCCCATGGCAGACATGGGGCAGAGAAATGAAGTAAATGAACATGTAGGACCTGCATCTTTTACTGAGGCAGCACGGAATTCTGTCTGTGAGCATGCTTGTAAGTTACCTTAAAACAGCCATAGCAGGGCTTGGTGGAATCCTGTCACCTTTTTACTGCTCACTGACAGTCACCAAGTCTGGACAGAGCAGGTATTCATAAGAAGACCCATCTCCTCAAAAACATTTAATATCTAATTAAATAGATATACGTCCTTGAAATATTCAAAATATATCCACTCTGCAAAGAGATGAGGGTATGGATACTAAAAGTACTGAAGTGCATGAGCCCTGGAACTCTAAATTTCTCTCACTGAGAGAGACTCACCATGGAGTCCCTTTGTACGGAATGTTATTGCTGATCCAGAAACAGGGTGATGTGGTGACTAATGAAAAATAACAATTGCTATTTCCATGTGATGCCACATATAGGACAGCTAATCCTGTGCCAGCTCAAGAAAGCATAAAAAGAAAATTCTAAACCCAAAAGATTAATAAAAAAGAAACTATAGTTACTTGTTTTAGAGATTCTTCAACAAATTTAGCTGAAATGGTGTTACAAAAATTCAAACTCTAACAAAGAAAGGGATATTACATTTCTAATGTTTTCTATAAAAAAAATATTGTCTGAAGATTTTCCAGCACTTCTTTTAAGCCTTAGGAAATTTAATCTGATTTTATTTGTTTGTGTTCAAAGAAAAAAGTGAAGGCTTCTGGGGAGAAAAAAAAAGATCATAATTCATATTTGCATTCTTGCAGTAAGCAGACTTGGAAATCTAGGCTTCTACAAGAAGAATCAACTTTCTATTTTTTTTGCATAAGTATCTGCAGCCATGAAATACTAAGTGTTCTCTTGGAATCATATTGCCTTTATCTGAGATTCATAGGAACTGGCCAGAATACTAAAGATATTTTTTGAAGGCATTTTATCATCCATCTTCCTTAGACAAGTTTGAAAATCTCAGTTACTCCTAATGACTTTGAACTGAAGTCCAGCATAATTTAACTTTCTGACAGTAATTTTTAAAAAAAGAGTATTATCCTTTCTTAAAAATAATTTAGTTTAACAGCCTAGAAACAAAACAAAACAAATAAATAAATCAATAAATATGAAACCAGCAGAAAGGAAAACAAGAAAGAAGAAGGTATTTTTTTGTTGTTGTTAGAAAAGCAAGTCAAAATTGATCTTGGAATTATTTTACAAAATAACAATGAGAAATATTTTAAAGCTATTTTTCAGATGGTGTAGCCATTTGGGTTTTTTTTCCTTAATAAATTTATTTGTCAACAAGAAGCTTTCAAGCAAATCTTTGAAATGTTCTTTTTTTTATTCTCTTCAATAACTGAGTTCTGAGAGGTCTCCATTCACGTTTTCCTTTTCCCACTTTCTTTTTCAGCTGGGTCAAATGTTGCTGTGGCATGGTCTGCAGAGAACTGATGACACCTTTCTTGTGCCTGAAGCCTGTCAAAGCAGCAGTGAGAAATTCAGCCACAGCCTCACACCAGGCAGTCCCACTAGCAGCAGGGGCACTGAAACTGTCAAGCAAATTAAATGCTCTGAAGCTGTGATTGGCATTTTGAGGGAGCACATTTTCAAAAACACTGAAAAGTACTTTCAAAAATGTGCTAATCACTTCTAAGCTTAAGTCTCATCTGATCAACTTTTGCCATTTTTTTGAAAAGAAAAATTGCTTATATTTCTGTCTCAGTAAGATTTCCTATAAGGTCCCACTCCAGCACACCCATATGTATATTTAACTTCCTGAGTACTTGGCTCAGCTGAATTCAGATTGACACTGACTCTGGCATGTGTTAGGCCTTAATATTTGCAGAGTGCAGAGCTCCTTTTTGAATTTGTAGAATTAGTATGAGTGAAAGAGCAAGGAGAAGGATGACAGTTAAAGGAATTTCTTGCTCAAAAGTTTAGTCCAACACAAATATTTTTATCTTTCCACAATTTCCAATATCTCATTTTTGTTTATATATTCAATCAAAGTTTCAATCAAAATACCAGACTGCAGTATTCTTATCTGTACTGATGTGTTTTGAAATGTTTCACTAAGATATTTCCTAGCTAAAAATGAAAATTACAAAATGAAAAAAAAAATCATTTCTCATACAAAAAAAATATTTCTCTGAGTTCATTAAATATCACAGTAGTAAATGGCTTGGTGTTTCAGATCTTATAAGTGACATCTTATTTACTCATCTAACCAGAGATGTGAAATTTATGTTTACAAGATAAAGAAATGAGATAAAGAACAGCTTTGGGCAAGGCAGAGGAGAAAGAAAATACCTTCAAATAAATTATTATATTTCAGACAATTGGATTGTTGGAACCAATGAATCAGAGTGAAGACTCCTGCTGCCTCTGGTGCACTACTTTTCTACTCATTCTTTATGAGCCCCACAATCCAAACTTTTACTAAGGACACATCTGAGCCCCTTGAGTTATGCTCAAATAAAGAGGGAAAGGCCTATATTGTGAAAACAATTGAAAGAATTTTCTTCTGTCTGAGAAGCATTGCAGTTGTATATCTGTAGAACATTTACTTAATTTAAAACACAGAACATGGTTGTTACAGTGAGTCTTAAAGGACAAGAATATTGGCAAGCTGCTCTTGGTGTTTGAGTTGGTGCAAAACTATTACCCATGGGTCAGGCAGACTTCAAAGGAAATCACCTCATTAAGGTGATTGTTTGAAATACATCTCTCTAGGTGTTAGTAGTGTTTCATTCCTTTCTGTTGCTAACTCAACCAGCTTGTTTGCTCAGACAGTTCATATTGTTTCTGCAAGAGAAAGTATACGTCTTTAAAAGAAATCTCAGAAAGATAAAGGCAAAACATGATAAAATACCTGAAAATGTGAATGCTTGCACATGTTATTGACTTGCACCAGGAGACTGAGAGTAAGAGAAATGTCTTATTGTATATTTATTTCTGTTAAAGAGATTACACAAACAAAATTAGGAAAAAATGGAAAATTTGAATTTTCCTCCCAGTTACTCAATCCTATCATAATTCCATTAAAACAGTTATTTTCCAACTTGCTAAAAATGTCCTTTTTACAACATTTCTGTATTATAGTTTATGCTTTGACTTTTCTCATTCTGAGCACTACAGAGATCCACAAGCTGCATTACAAAGTACTTGTAACCAGCCACTTAAACAGAGGTGATTAATACCATCTAACCTGTAAGTCTGCCATGGACAGACCACACTTCACTATCACAAATCACAGCCAAGAAGCTCCAACAAGATATCTGGTTCTCATTGCTGTGGTTTATGATTTGTCAGAAAAGCTTTATTTCTTCCCAGGATATTCCTTGGATCCTTTCCTAGGAGTCAGAGGGTTGGATGCAAACCAGCTTCCAACCTCTAAGCCTTTCCAGAGCTGTAGTTTGGGCTGTCAGAGGAAGCGATCGATCACTCAGGTTGAAATAGAGAGGATACATCTTCACAGCTGTGGAATCCTCCTACCTCTTCACATAGGAATATTTGCAGACTAAGTATCCAAATGATTCTTACTTCAACATTCTCCTATCCAAGGACAATTGCAGCTCTATATTTCCTCTGTAAAGATAAGCACTTGGCTGGTATTCTGTGCTCGGCCATATCTCAAAGCAAATAATAATCTTTTCAAAATATTGTATTAAGCCTCTTATGAAGTTAGTATTCCCTTTTCAAAATCATGGTATTAAAGCTTTTTGCACACTTCTATCTTCTTTGAGATACATAACTTTAGCTATCTGATGAAATCCCACTACAAACACATGCATTATAAGAATTAAAAAAAAAATGTTACAAACACTTCCTTGAACTTAGATGGCTTAGTGAGAAGTTTCTTGATTCCTTCAAAAACTTAACTTGGGAAAATAATAAAATTGGACAGCTAATGTCACAGAATTTGCTTGTCCTCTAGAATTTTAGAACTGCTTTCCATTTATTAATTATTTTTCATTTCTTATCCTAGGGAATATCAAAGAGAAGATATACATAGCTCTCCAATTTTTTAAGACTTAGCTTTGCTTAAGCTGGGTGCTGCACTAAAACATCTCCATTTTATTTCATGGTAGCAATTTTTTTTTTTAATCTTAAATCTCTTTGGTATATAAAAGATTAGCTAAGTGGAAAAAACCATGAAGGACCTTGTTATACGTAGCAGTTGTATTTATGATAGCAATTTGTGTGCAAAAGAGTCAACATAAACTAAATATAATTGTTGTCAAAATTTTGAAAGGGGACATGGATGTTAATGTCAAATCTGACTTTACAATGGCAATACTAAATATTTCAATCCACAGTGTAGATATCTAGTAAAGAAAATACTACACATCCATCAGCATTATTTAGGTAAATAAACTCCTAGCTCTCTTTCTGAAAGAGAACTCCAGCATTATGAGAAAGACTCACTGCATAAGACAATACTGATTTTAAAATGGCTAAATAAAATGAGTTGTTTCAGGTTTGGGATATCAATATTCAAGACCTCTTTTCCAGAAATGCAAATCCTGAGAATAAGCCTTCAAGGAGCTTTTGAGGCATGAGCAGAATGAAACATGAGAATGAAGAGATGACATAAAAAAGGTAAAGTTGCATTTTCCTTAGTTCAGAAAAGTATGACTTCCTTTTCCTCTTCCCAGCTGTGTTATTCCCTGTCATATAAAGTGATTTCTGCCAAACAGGGAGTTCCCCAACAAGCACTCAGGCCATTAAAACTACTGTCAGATGAAGACAACTGGGAAAGCTGTCAAAGTTAATTTCACTGCAGCATTTCCCTTTTCAGATAATAATGGGGTTTCTATATTATAGCAAGGCAAATGGAAAAGAATAAGCCTTCAAAGACACAAAGTGAATTAAGACTCCTCCCACATGGCAGCAGAGGCAACTGATGCTGTGAAATCAGTCCCCTTCCTGTGGACAAATTGCTTTTATTTTACTGCATATACGTAGATGTGTTTCTGGAACTATTTTGGTATGCTTTTGGTACATCAGGGACTTTGATGAAATTGCATTAAATATCATTAGAATAATGTAATATGATATAATACAATTAGGGCATTTTAATAAAATACCATGGGAGTGATGGTAGAAACAAAATATTTAATATAAATTAACATAAATGACCAAATGTTCATTCCTGAAAATGCAGGAAACAAGAAAATAAAGCTAGGCAAATTAATAAGGAAGTATATTTTGAGGATATTGGAAGATTCGTTTTTAGAAGTGATTATTTGTTTGCATAATGAGCCTCTCTAATCTCCACCACCCCTGTTGGCTGAGATCTTGGTGTCTGAATCAGCTCTACTCTCACATTTCTCAGCAATGACATCTGGACCACTCCCATTCAGGCACATCATGCTGCAGACCGCGGTGATTTTGTGTCTGTAAGCAGCAAGAGTGGGCTGCTCCTGGAGCTGGCAACAGGGCAGGGACAGTGATTACTCTGACAGGGGCATTGTGTCAAAGAAAGACCTGCTGAACCCACCAGGTGCCCAGGTTAGAGCCTGAATGGAGCTCTGGCACAGTGGGCAAATGGTGCCCTTGTGGGAGTCCAGGCAAGATGGATCAAGCAGGTCCACTTACTCCAATCAACAAGTTTTATGTTTTTTCAGCAGAATCTTTTCTGGCTGTTATTGTAAAATTAGTCACATGGGATGTACTGGAAAACTCAAAGACTGTCACAGCTCTGAACACACCAGTAGGTGCTGGCCTTAGCCTGAACATCCCTACAGGATTCTGCACAGTGGTCTGGGGTCTCTCTGTTTTGGTTCAGGCTGGGCATCTCTGCCTTGCCCAAGCTATGTTTCAGAGTACTTGTGCTTGCTCCTGTCTCTGCTGGCTGAGCTCACTGGCTGTTCTGCTGGGATTGGTCCTAGACCTGATGTAGGTACCCTTGGCTCTATTCCTGCTTTCAGGCATCTCCTTTAATTCTTTCCTGAGACTCCTGTCTGGGACCAGGCTCATCTCTCATGCTTCCAGGGATCCCTGGGGCAGGTTGTGGCTATGATTTTCCTGGCCTTGCTCTGGTGGAGAGGTGGCAAGGGCACACCCTGCCCTGGGGCCACACTTCTCTCCCAGCTCCTCCCCCTCACAGCTCAGCTCCTGTCAGGAGCACTAACAGGGACTGAATACATGCATGAGCCTGCAGTTAGGCAGAGATGAAGCAAGACCTTCATATTCATGCAAATATGATCTATTTTTACAGATGCAAATTTGACAAGCAAGTTCTAGAGCAACTCAAAAGACTCAAATCTAAACTGGAAGAGTTTTCTTAGTTCTGCTTTATGTAGGTATGTCAGATACACAAAACTGGCATTTTTGAATTTGGTATTTTTGAGTTTTGATACAATTTTCTCTTTCCATGTTTGGTTTAACTGCTGTCAATGCTTCTGTATGTACTCATCCACAAATCCCCCTTTTAATCAGAAATATCATCCCTAGATGGTCTGTGTCTAGAGAGAAGATGGCTTCAGGGCTCAGATCACACTTTGACGTATGTATTATGTCAACAGAACATGGCTGGTTACCACACTGTTTTTCTAGCAATGGCCAATCATTTATTAGCAACCAAAATTTTATTCAGTGATCTGAAGTGTCTACATAGTAAATTTGTGGATATTGTTTAACTTTCTTTCTTATGCAGATGATATTTCTAAGAGGTTGTGGGTTTTTTTGTTAGCTGATGACCCTTTGGAATTTGCCTTTAAAACAAGTCTTAAGCAAAACCTCTGCTGGTTGATGGATGGGATTTTGCTGCTTAAAACCAGATGCTTTTCAGATTACCTGATTTTAAGTTTGTAACCAGTCCCTGTTCATTATTTGTTTTCCTTAGGACCCTGTTCTGGAACTTGACTGAATACTATAGATAGCCCCATCTCTCCAAGGTCAGAGGAGAATTTCCATGAGGTCCAGTACACACCTACTATCTGTAAAGTGCATTTATTTTACCTTTGGATGTGTGACAGAATTTTACACAGTCTTATCTGCTCTGTTTCTTGCTGGTGTGGAGTATCAGCCACATGACCTACAATGCTCTATCAAGGGCCTTGAAAATTCATGATGGAGTCCTTGATCTGTCATTGATAAGGTCTTTGATAAGTGTATTTAAGATAGTGACCTGTTCAGATACTATTACAACTGGGACTATGTGGGAGATTATTATTTGCTTCATATTTCCTATCATCTCTTCCCAAGCATATCACTATGAACCAAGACAGACCTATGAGTCTTAAAGCAGGGAAAACACGGGATCAAAGCAGTGTCTTCCACAGCCACATACAAATACAATAAGTGTATAAATAAATATTTCAAAGAAAATCAACTCATATCAGAAAACACCAACTTTTAATGTTGGTGGAAAATCTAATTGCTTCTTAGCAGCATTTTTTACCTGTTTACTTTCACTACATGCCATATCTGGTTCAAGGCTTGAGTTCTCTATTTTGAGGGTGAGCTCCTCCAGCTGATGTATTATAACATTCCTCTTATCCCATGCCCTTTCAACACAGCACCTGGGCTCCCAGGTGCTCCCCATGAAGACTATCCTACAATCCTTGTGTTTCACGATAGTCCAGTCATATCTAAAAAATATGAGCATCTCCTCATAATCTGTACTCTTGCCATAGGAAAATTAAAAGTTTTGTTTCACTTATTAAATTTCTCATTTATGATGACCTTTTCACTTCTGACTGGTGATGATTTGTTTTCATCTTTCCGTTGTAAAATGACCTAATGCTCTGTGCTCTTCTCTGAGTGCAAACCAGGAGTTATCTACTTCAGCTGATTGATTTTGTTTGTTTGCACTGAACACTTTGCTCCTTTTGTAACGGTATAAATGTGTTTATTTCAGAAAGAATAGGATGAGAGAACTGATGTGGTATTACTACTATGTGAGACAACACAGAATGGCTTTGGATTTTAATTTTATTTGTTTGTTTTGCTGGACCACTACTCAAATGACAAACTTAATAAGGACAGCCAATCCAAAGAGCAGTTACCATAATTCAGTCGCTGACTTTTAAAACTCTAAGTAAATGTTTGTCTCTAGAAAACCTCAGAAAGCAGTAATGAAAGTAGGCTACCTCCAGCTATGGATTAATTTTCATACCCTTCAAAGTACATATGCTCAAACATATGAGCATCCCGCCACATAAAACACTAGAACAATTATGGCTTCCCACACTTTTCCAGCCAGAATGACTTGAAAACCACTGCTGGAGACAGCAAGATGAAGTGGAGTAGGATTTGCTTTTGAGGACTGATATTTATCCACCCCTTCCCTGTATTTCCCAGCTGAATTTGGTCCTGGAAGAATAGACCTGGAGCCCTAATACAGAAAGGTCCTCAATGTGCTGGTGAGGAGCAGCCCTCTGAGCAGCTTCCTAAAGATGCCTGCAGGTAGGGGCTCTGCACTGGGGCCTTCAGGTGAACATGTGAAAATCACTGTTCAAAATTTCCATCTTTGAATGGCAGCTAAGTAACAGCTGGGAGTGCTTTGCTTAGAAAAAACCTGTTAGGGACTAAAAGTCATGGAGAAGTGTCCCTCTGACCCCCAGGGTTATTTGGAGCTGGGAGAAATGAGGGGAGGAAGAAGAGTTTACAAAAAGATATCTTGTGAGAAGAAAAGATAGAGCCAGAGATCTGTGCTTCTCTGTAAAATGGTTGAGACATCATAGCTGTCAAGCAGTAACTCTTGCTGTCAGACACCACACAGACATCATTAAGGAAGTATTTTAAATATGAGCAGTGGGGCAATGAAGAAACACCAAATATGTCTGTTAAACTAATAAAGTTTGAAGTGGTTTTTGAAGAGAGAGCCTCAACACAGACTGACTTACACCAGGACTGCAATAGCTCAGCTATTGGTAGAGTTGGGGTGCCCTTGAAAAATACAGTTTTTGGAGCTCAGAACTTACCTGTGCAACAACTGGGATTTGTTTTGGGCTTTCTTCTCATCTTGAATGGCTGCAGTGAAACACAGGAAGTTCCACCTGAACATGAGGAAAAACTTTACTGAGGGAGTGAGAGAGGAGTGGCAGAGGACTGGAACAGCTCTCCCAGAAGTGGCTGTGAATTTCTTCTTCTCTGGAGATGTTCAAAAGCCATCAGTCCTCAGCAAAATGCTCTAGGGTACCCTGCCTTAGCAAGGAGGTTGGACTAGATCAGAATTATTCTTCCAGACCTTTCCTTGCCTTTATGTGTGTATGACTGCATGCTAATTTGTTGTGAAAGTTCATATATTCCCTTCAGAAATCTGCACTCTAATCTAAAATAATCTGAACTGGCAAAAGTATCTTTATTTAATATCTGTATTGTAGATTAACGAGCAACAGGGATATTTAGGTTCAGATTTAAGTAAAAAGTATTTTTAATATAATTTTGAAGAGTCCATAATATTGGGTGCACTAAATACTCTTTATAGTCTATTTTGGGTATTCTAAGCAATGAAATTTCATAATGTAGATTGCCCCTTATTTATTATGTGACTCATTGGTTTTGTTGTTTCAACATTTTAGAGCTCCAAAATTGCTTCCAAGGTAAAGAACAAGTCTCTATTCACTCCTTGACGTGGTTGATGGTTTTCCAGTCTGTGGCTCAGACAATAGTATTTATAAGACAGAATTAAAAACAATCAGAAAAGTGAGTATAAGAAGTCTGGTTCTCGTGATTGCACCTACATTCGTCTAAGTGATGATTTTAACTCTCCTAGGAATGATATAAGGAGAATACATAAGGATAATCTGAACATTGACATAGAGAATCCAGGTAGCAACTTGGCTTTTCATGTATGGCTGGGATTGGATTTTGTTCTTTGCATCCCAAAGGTTGTCTCGACTCACAAATACCTGCATTCTTCATGAGAGGAAGTCAGTAGAAACTGCTAAATATTTCTGATTATAAAGTAGCCATTATCTGTGAAATATTTTGTAACCTAAATATTCCACTTGTTAATGCTTGTATGATGAATTGTTTTGCAATTAATTTGTTAAACAAAACTGCATTAATTATTCTTCATGTCGCTGTAAAACAAGCAAGAGAAATTGTTCCCATTAGGAGGCTAGAGGAAAGCCTTATTTATGACAGCTGGGTTAGCACACTGATTCTGTTTTCAAGAATGAGCTATTGGATTTTTGAAAAAGGTCATCAAACTTATAAGGTGCCATATACAGAGCAAGGGCATTTGTAATGACGGCTTACTAGGGTGGGAAACAAACCCTGGGAAAATATGAATTTTGGTCAGTGTTGTATGTGTTTCTTGATCCAGTTTGCATGAGGCTTTGTTCACACAGTAAACTTTGAATGATTTTCAGAAAAACTTCTGGCTTTCCCCCCACAGGAAACCTGAATTATTTCAATATTTTTAGTAGAGGTATACACTATATATGTGAGATATATTTTGTATGTTTCATTATTTATCTTTCAATGGAAGTTATTTTTAGGTGTAGCTATTCTATGGAGGTGATATTTTCCTTTCCAAGGAAGCAAGGAGGTCTCATGAGTTTTGCTATAGCCTTTGGAATGTAAAGAGCAACAAAATGCCGAGTCAGACCCCAGAAGTGGGGAACTTAAAAGCATATTCCTTCCTCAAGAACTTTTTCCAGAAACTGTCTTGGTTTTAATTTATCCATGTGTTTACTGAGTGCTTGGCCTAGAACCATGTGAAGTTGCCTCATTATATTTATTATAGGACACAGGTAATATGTCTTCAGAATGTGCACTGCTGCCTAGTGAATTGCAGTTCTGCTTAAAAACCACATTTCTTATGAGGCTAAGTTCAAAAAAAAAGATCGTACTTCAAACACAGTGGTGAAATTAGTTATATAACATAAAAATAGGCACTTATAAAATCTAATAATAAGAACTCATTCATCACACTTAGTGAACTTTAAAAGATTTGTTTTGTTTGGATACTCACCTGTAGACCTCTTTCATCTGGAAATTGAAATTTCCACAGAGTGCAGTGCTTCTTGACTATTTTTTATTATTATTTTATATTTTGCTTCTCAGAACAGAAATGCCATACCCACAGTCTATTACAGATTACATTTTGATCTGTATTTATTTTCACTCCCTCTTTTCATAATATTCGAGTGTTTTTCCAAAAGACAGCAGAAAATGCAAAACCTTATAAAATGAAAAGCAATCAAAGAACACTTTATGCGACTTCAAGTCTTTACTGCCTGCTCAGAACACAGAAAGACAGGGTTTCTTTGCTTTGTAAGAACATAACCTACCCCTATGGGCAAACTTGTTATTGCTCTGCCTCTCTATATTGACAATAAATATTGTAAGACAATAAACACACAATTGGCAGCTTTTCACTGCCAGTTTTATGAATTAGTTATCTTTTTGCTACTGGATTTTCCTACAGTGCCTCATGTTCTATCTTCTACAGGCAGATTTATTCTCTAGTAGGGAGCTCCTGAAGTGTGGCTTTGCGTTGATTGATGTTAAATAGTTCAAAATTTTTGCCATCATCAACTTCAGTACAATCCTTATCACTGAACTATATCATTAAAATGATTTCAAAGAATCTTCAGAACAGAAAGAAAACAAAAGTTTTGTGTAAGTTTACTAAGTTCTACAAAGTAAATTGAGATGTTATTGTAATTCACCATCTTTATAAGTCTCTGTCACCTTCTCTTTTTCTGAAATCTTGACTGTCTTTCTACTGGACATTTATGATAATAAAGTGGTATACTTTCATAAAATAAGGCTTTTATAATGGTCAAAGTCATTTTGCATTCTGTTTTCTTCTGTTGATCCTTACACATGTTTCCAAAATATATAGAGTATACGTAGAGTATAAAACAAGACATTGCAAAGCTCAGTTTAAAAATCTTGGGCAGCAAACAAAAAATTTTAGCTGGATTCATAATATTATACAATAGAGTTAAATTAGTTTTTTTCAGGAAGAGTGGCATGAAAGAAAACAAACCCAGCAATCCTTTTTACTTTTTGGAAATCAATAGAACATCAAATACCAGAGTGAGCTTCACAGCAAGAAAGGCATTTTTGCCTAAAGGAATCTTTTTACGAACCATTCTGATTTAACACAAGAGTGTTTAAGTAACTTCTTTAATAACAACAGAAGTTTGACTTCTAAGGAAAGAAAAAAAAACATAAAACACCTCTAGTAAATTAGAAGTCCCCTTTGCTGTACCCGACCCCACCATTACAATTTCAGGCCCTGTTTAAATTCAGTCTCCTCTAACAAATTTATAAGGCCTCCTACTGTCAGCACTCTTTAAATGCTGATGTGTCCTTGCTGAAACACTTATATTGCACAATCTTTTGCATTGTCTGCTTTCACATTTTAACAAATAGTAATTCACATCTCCCACAGAGCAGCATGGTCCCAGAAATGGGAGCATATGGGTGACACACAGTGGTGTGGGTAATTTTGTTTGGATGGCATGTACCTCTGTAAGCATGGGTGTGGGTGTGTATAGCTCTTGGGGTAAATTGCAGAAAGGTTTTTAGAAATGTGTAGCTGTTAATATTTTTGAAGCATCTAATACTGTGGTTTGCTTATATTACTGCTATTGAATTTTGAATGTGTAGTTTAATGGTTGGTAGTAATTGTATCTCATTAAATTAAAAGCCTCTTCACTCTTGATTTGATAAACTCAAAATTGAGTATTTCTTCTTTCATTATGACTAACCTCTGTATCTGTAAAAAAATAAGATTTAGGAGTAATGTTTGAGGGCTTATTTCATTCATGACAGAGAGAAAAGCCTAAAAGTTGTACAAACCTGCTCAGATAGTAATGGTCTAAGCATCTTGAGAAGTCACCAAAGCATTACAGGATTATCTAGGATCATTGGAGTTTCTCTGGGCAATTCCTTTTTCACTTCAGATTGCTTTGTGCTGAAGCAACAGTGTGATGAGGCTGGGATTCATAAATCAAGTGAAGAGCATAAAACTGGGACAGAAGAAGGTAAGTAGGCATTAATACCTGACACCACTGAAGCAAGAATGAATATCTTCCATGGGTATTTACACCTCAGCCTAGTTTTGTGGCTAGCACCCTGTTACAGGCTTTCCCACTGATTAGGACCTGATGTTGTGCTTGGTCTGGCTTCCTCTTTGAGGTTTGCTGTTAGAGGCACTCATGAAGAGGGCAGGGAGAGATATTTTCAGGTGGGGCAGCTGTCACAGGGTTACAAGATTCCTCTCTTCTGTCACTCACCTATAAAGTGTTTCTCTGCCATATTCCTCTATTGGTATCACTTTCATTTATATTTCTGCACAGATGTAGTCATACTAGGATATTGTGAAGGAAGATCTCCTGCAAACTTGATAACTTATGTATTATTGTGAATGATATTAGCACAATCTTTTTCTGCTTTTAGTCACAATTCTTTACGCAACAGACTTGCAAAGGTACCACATACTGAAACCGTCTCCTTATCAGTTTTCTTTAACTTGCACAGATGAGAAATAATTTTCAAAATATCATGTTTCGGTCATAAGATTTTTCTTTTCTGTATCAATATATCTGCATCTCATCACCAAAATTTCTCAAAACTTGCCACATTAAGCAAAGGCTTTTTGTTTGAAAAAAAAATGATTTCAAAAATTCTGAGTGTAAAGTATGCTTGCAATATGATTAATGGAGAGCTATTTAACTGGCTTAATGCAGGTGTCTACTTGAGGCAGAGCTCAGTGAGCCTAGGTGGCCTAGTATCTTCCCCCACTAGATTGTGTAGATCTCCATGACCAGGCAAGGACCTTAGACACCCAGTACACAGGTAGACCAGCTAATGTGTTGCCTTTTCCCCAACCTGGAAATGAAACTCAAGATAATTTTAGTAAGGAGGTAATATAAAAGGGATTCTTTTTATGATGGCCTTCAGAGGGAGTTGTGGAAAGATGTCCAAAAAGCCGACCCCTTGCAGGGGTGAGCTACAGAGATACAAATACATGTGTAAAGAATACAGAGAACATATAAAAGAAAAAAAGGCAAAAACCAAATGGCATCAAATGTATAATGTACATTCCTATGAACCTGGAGGGGAATCTCCAGCCCACACCCACAGTAAGTACTACCCAGGAAGGACACAGTTTAATCTCACAAATGAGGTTCAGGGACTCCCATCCAGCAATTCTTCTTTAATTGCATTGAGAGTGAACATTATGTACATGAGTGCATTATTTGGTGAACTGAAGCAAGCAGAGCCTGCATTGCAGGAGTCTTTTTTTCCCAGCATCTATTTTGCACAAAGGAGCTAATGTGTCCTGTCGGCTTTGATCATTATCTAATTAGGATTTTTGTTTGTTTTGTTGGGTGTTTTTTTTTTCCAAGAGGCCACATGCCCCCTTTTTGGGGTAAATAAAACAGCATTGACAGGATTGCTTTGCTGCTGTTTTCTAAAGCAGTTAAAAGGCAAGCGATCACCAGTCAAACACCACTCAGAAGAAGATCTGAGAGTGGTGCCTGCCCCTCAGTGACACTGCTACTTCAGAGACTCTGCCAGGAGAGAAATCTGATGCGAAGTGGAGCTTGTGTTAATGTGTTTTCCTCCTCGTGAAGCTTATTGTTGTTCAGACGTGTCCCAGAAAGTTAAAGACAGTATTTTTGGCTGCCTAATCTTTTGGGGAATGTAGGTCAGCCTAAAGCAGCAGCAGGATATGTGATTTTCCACACTGGCCTGCAGGAAATTTAGGATCACGGCAGATAAACAGAGCCCGAGAACATTGACAGTGAGTCAGGAGTGGCAGAAAGATGTCAGACGTTTATCTGCTTGACAGAAAAATATGTTTGATTGCTGACACATGCTGACTCTTATTTTTTGAGGATGGCTGAGATATGATGCATGCTTGCCATGATGCTAACTTGTAAGATTTTTGCAGCAACTTGGCACTTTTCTTTTAAATTATTGTTCTTCAAACACTTGGGAGCATTTTGAAGTGATGAGAGATATTTTCCAGAGACCAAGAAGTGGAGTATAATCTCATATGGATGCTGACTGAATTTTCAGGCTTGACTGACATGTTTTTTGATGGGCTCCTGTTATCTCTGACCATCTGTGGAAGTGCAATAATAGCTGGAAGTGTGTAGCAACAAAAATCTTCTTTTACTGTGAAGCACTTCCAGAGAGCTGTGACTGCGTGTTCATGAGTGACGTCCCCAGAAATGCTGCCCAGAGATACTGATCCATCCTGCTCAAACCTGGCTTTGGTGTGAAATGAGAGGAAGGGGATAGAGATGGGAGGAACCTTTATCTATTCAGATTATTAAGAGACATGGTGGACATATATTAAGTAGAAATACTGTAAAGGAAGTCTACTCTGTAAGAGTATTTTTGCTTACTAATTATTCCAATAAATAGTGTAAAAACCACTAGCAGCTGGTACTTGTAAGGCTCCTGAGAAGGATCATGATATCCAAGCCTTATGCTTTCACTACTTTATCAGATGATTCCAGAGGCTGAGGAGAAACAGCTTCTGCTCTTCTGAGTCATGGTTTAAGAGTAAGAGTCTTATGAATTCTAAAACCATAGCGGGAACTGTCAGAACTACCTTATCTGCACTGACCATTTCTAGTTGCTCTCTGTGTTGTGTGCTCACACAAATGTATGGAGTCAGAAGGAATGAGGTTCCCTGTTAGGGATGAACTCCTTAAAAACTTAGTTTTTTCACAGCACCTGGGGTGAAGTAGTTTTGCTGTCTTAATGGTGTTTGGGCAAATAGAGTATGGCATGAAGTGAACTTGCTCTCCTGAATTTTTGGAGTGAAGCCAAGCACCCATCAGGGTCTACAGTGATTAGTGATTTGGACTAAAATTACTAAGGAATGTTATTAATTTATATGTTAATGGAAATAGTCTATGTGGAAGAGGCAAAAAGAAAGTTTGCGTCATCTCGCATTCTTGTCAGCTTTTCCAATCATTATTTTGATGGCTCATAATTTTAATAAGTACTCAATACTACTCAGAACAGTAGCCCATTTAACTCATTAATGTTTGTCCTCATGTGGCTAATAATTTGTCCCTTAAATAGAGTTTGCTGTCCTCACAAATGAAAATGTAACTATCACTTCACAGCATCTTACTCTGATGATTGCATGTTTTTATGTTCATCCCTAGAGCTAAATTGTAATGAATATGTGAGATATTCCTTTCTGATAACTACAAGCAATAGGTCAGTGCATGGTGAGTTTTATTTGGATATGCTTTTCATCTTGATTTGTGTTTGTAAATTAGAAAAATAAGCCTATATTATAGTTGATTTTATGATCTTTGTGACAGTGAATTTAAAGAGCCGGGCTTCCATTGGTCCTTCATTTCACAGTATTTTCTTTTTCAATAACTATGTGCCACTGTTGAAAGGATGCTAGTACATTCTGGTAGTAGGATGGATGTATCTGACTATGGAAATGCATTAAAGCTCTTCTCTTTTTTTTTTGCCTGAACGGCTCTTGCAAATTTTTGTCTTATATATATATAAACACACAAACACACATATATACACCCTGCCGTATCAAAATAGATCATTTTTTCTGTGAGAGATTTCAGTCTATAACAAATTGTTAACCTAATTTTCATTTTACTTTAAATTACTTTTTATAGCTGTTCCTGTATTTATTCAGCGTAAACGTATTCAAGCATCCTTAGATTCTGCAGGCAATATTGTTGAACTAAACTCCATGTTTCAACTAGTCAACATCAGAGAATCTTGCAAATCCAAAACACTTTGGCGTTCATGAGAAAGTTGGAAAAACTATAGTTTTACACAGCTTCCTTGCAAAGTAACCAAGGGACAATAAAATAAATGTTTGGACACAGAGGGTAATTTGTCTTTTCAATTTCCCTCACACCTTATTATTCTGTAAGACAAAATAAAACTATGCACAGTTCTGTGAACTAAGTTAATTTTTTAAGGTATTAATGTGTTAGGCTACCAGAGTCAGGCTGAAACAGCACGACAGAAATAGTAGCATTTTGCTCTGATGAATTAAGATGACTTTTGAGTGAAGGCTGGATTGAGTGTCATGACCAGTTTCAGGCGTCTGAAGGCACCTGAGTGAGACTCCACAGTGGGACTTCCTTTTCTCTTCCCTTTGGCTGTCCCCAGGGAAGCATCCTGACTATGCCAGCCTCTGTAAAGTCACTGGTGAGATAGACACCTCTGGATGGCAATTTAGCACATTAAAGGTAAATAAAGATAGATGTTTAAGATACATGAAAAATAACTGTCCTTTGGAGATATTTCTCTCATTTTACTCTTAAAGATGAATCCTGGATGATTTTAATTGTTGGTTGAACCTTTTCCCAGGAAATTTCTCCACTTGTCTTCTTGCAGTGGAATAGTTTGTTCAGCTCCATCCAGAAAAAATCCTGAATGTAGCTACAAAACACAACAAGGTCAAGAAAAAGATTCATTTTCCCACTAATTTTAAATTTTGGCACTAATTATAGAACATAATATTTTAAGTTCACTATTTCCAAGTCTTGCATCTGTAGCTCCTGGAATACAACTTTACTGTGTCTTAAAATGGGAGTATTAGATGATACAACCTCTCAGCTGATTAGGAGTTTTAAGGGTCTTGCTGTGTCCTTTAGGTTGCTGTTAACACTTTTTTACATGTTACCTGATGGGCAGTTTTCATGTTTATCATTACTCTGGGTATTGCCTTCTGTTCCAAGGTAAACCTTTATTAACTTTACTATAATTGCTATTGTTCTTGTGTTATTTGCATGTATAAATATATGAAAAAGATTAAATGGAAATTCCATATTTCTTTTAGATTTCTAAATACATTGATATTAAAAGCAGCAAATTAGGGCTTTGTGGTCAAAGCTTCTATTGTTTTAATTATATGTGAAAGACATAGATGATGAATTATTCAGTCTTTCCTACTAAGGTTATTGTAGGTGTATTCCCCACTGTACAAATTGTAGATAATCTTATCTTAAAGTAATTTTTTTCCTTCCTATCTTAGTGGCCAACACTAATTTCTCTTCAGGTTCATTATCAGAGTCAGCCCCTTGAACTCAGTTTTAGTAGTATCATATGTTGATGGTATGTTTGGATATTCTGAGAAAAAGCAAATTCCACTCTGATGAATCATGTATCTTGTCTCATAATTCAAAAGGGAAAAGAAAGACAAAGGAAAAAGAAAAGACAATAGAATTAATTTAAACTGCTGGACTTGAAGAGAGTGTCATAATCCTGCTATATTTCAGAAGACAAAGCTATGCTAATCCTGCTTCTAATGTTATAGATATAACTTGATTCAGTCTCTCAGAGCAAAGCAAGGTGACACATTCAAGTACTGGAGTACTCAGGAGCACTAATACTTTTTTTATCTGTACTTTGTACATTACAATCTCTTGTTTCAGATATATACTTAGAGCTGTCTGCTGCTCTCTCCAAATGCAGATAATTTTATAGTGGTCTCAGTGCAATTTGTTTAGGAGGGATGTATTTCTTTATTAAATATAAACTTGACTTACTACCAATAATGGCTGAGGCATTAATTTTAATGTAAAACCCCTATACAGTTTGAAGCCTGTAAATACTTCCTCAGATCATGAGCCAGATTTTATGCTTTTTTTCAGTGACGTTTTGCATGATCAACTGTAGAGCACTTTTACAGGAATGTCCTAAACTTTGAGATTAATTTTCAACTCTTATCTAAAAAGGCATAAACGTGTATACTCCTGATACTGTCTGAGATATCACACTGCTGGAAGTTATGGCACAGGGCCTAGAGGAGTGCTACCTGCTTCTGAAAGGGCAGCTGGAGCCCAACCAGGCTTTCCTAAAATTCCACTGGAAATCTATGTGTACCATCCCAGATTTCTCCCTGACATAGCTGACTGTCTCTTCAGTCTGAAGACCTACTCCCATAAAGCTGGTATGAATTTTGTGTTGGGGCAAAAGGAGGAAGAGGGGTTATAGCTTGAGAAGCTGCAAGGATAGCTGGTTTTCATAACTTGGTTTAAGTTTCAGCACATGCTACCACCTTGTAGCACACATATTTATTTCAGTTAGAAGCAAAAGCACAATGAAGAAATCATGAAAAAGAAATCTGTATCAAAGAATTAAATTTTTTTATTATCAGTGGCTGGAGAGAGACTGCACAGTTTTAGGTTGGTTCTAAAAAAGATCTAAACCCAAACCAGGCTGTTTGCTTTACCTACTCACGTGTGTCTTTTCATGTGGATTTAGTTTTTGCTTGACTTACTGTAAACCTCATTTTTCTTTAGTAAGCACTTTCCACAAAAAAGTTTTCAGATGATTTGCTATTTCTTTCCTATTCATTCCCAGATGTGCATATAGCAATGTTTACTATTGTGGGCCTGGGTTTCTAGAATTAGTTAGTTATGAATAATAATTTTGTAGTTTTATTGTCTATTTTTCCTGGACCAAAATCACAGCTGATGTCAGTCATGTAGCTTCCTGATTTCACTGGCGCCATTTAACAGGCTGGACCATTTGAAGAGGTTTCATTTGAGGATCTAATTTTCTGTACATGTCATCAACCACACACTGCTATAGAGGGTACTTATGCATATTCCAAACTGAATTAAAATGCTGATACAACAAGACAGTTGTCGATATACTCAAGTTTTATGAGGCTATAAAAGTGGTCATGTAGGTAATGCTACTTAGCATTAAGTAGGTGTTTTAGTGTTCTGCAGAGCATAAACTAAATACATTTGTTTAGAAACCCATAAACTCTCCTAGTACCCTTTAACTGGGCAGTAAATACAAATAGTATGTAAGGTACTAGCATAAATAGAGAAGGTACTATTAAAAGTAAAGGTCTGCTTCAAAGAAGGGATTGAAAGTGTGCTTTGCCATCCTGATAATTCCCTGCTACCATTGAAGTAGTTGAGGGCTGAGTGAATGGAATAATATCTAAAACCCAAGGGAATATCTTACTTTAACAGCTTGTGGAAGACCCCAACAAAATAGTGAGTTTTGTAGTGCATCTTCTGGAAGTTCAATAACCCAAGAAGTGACATAGGGAAGATCAGTGGTCCTCCAGACCTTAATATCATCCTTAAAAGTGAAGTTGATACATCATTATCAGTGTCTTGTTCAACACTTGCAGTGATCTAATAACACTAATAAGCCTAGAACATGTAAGTTTTGAGAAAAGCAGCCTAAAATCCAATAAAGAGAACACAGGGCATGTATTGGAATCTGAATGGAATATGGAAGACCTTGCAGTAACACCAAGCAGAAAATATCATCTGGATAACAAGTTCTTCATATTCTCTTTGTTCCCTGTATTCCCAAAATTTTTGTTTAAGTCTCTGAACTCCAGTAAAATACAAAACTTACAAAGGGAAGGAAAAAGAGCTGTTATCTAAAAGTATCCTGTGGAAAAAAGTAAGCAGTATTTCTGAGGAACTATTGAGGTGATTTTGTTTAATCATTTGGTCATTCCAAGCATTTTGAATTCTGATTGCTCCAGCAGTAATTAAATAAGGCCAAATAATGGTTCGACTGTTAACTGTTTTTAACAAAACACCCTCTTCAAAACAGATAAATCAGAAGTAGTGAAATAAGGATTAATCTGGGTTCCATCTAGTACTTCTGGCTCCTAATTATAAACTTAGAGTGCTATTCATTCCAGTTTTACTACTCACACTGGCAAATATTGGCTTGTCTGTAACAGATGCAGTTTATTTTTATCATTGCTCATAAAGTTTATAAGGTGTGTAAATTTTTAAAAAGATACTTCTTGCAGAAAGTCTTTTTCAGCAAATGCTCAGGAATAAGAAATCAGGTTTAAAAGAAGGACCAGTCATATGGGAGGTGTGACACTTTCCATGTGACTTAACCATGACCTATACCCCAAGCAGCTCCCTCTACCCACTGTCCTATGTTTGCTCCCATTTCTGAAAGCACAGATTAACTACTGTCATATTTATTAAAACTGAACTTGTTTGTTTCCTGGAATAATTTTATTACTCAAGCACATCTTAGTAGATATGACTAAATATTTACATTTGTTATCTATATTAATTAATTTATTGTTAAGAAGCTTTTCTAGAGCAGGAACAGAACTAGATCAGTGAACAAGCTGTGTCTCATCAAGATGCTAAATTATAGATTGCATGTTTCATGTAAAATGGACACAAATAACACACAATTTTAATGACATTATCATCTGTGTTCTAAGATGAAAAATTCAAACCAAAAATCTACAAGTTTCAGTCGTGAGATTAGATTTTTAAAGCTGAAAATAAAAATCCTAGGCAAGCTGGATTAAAGCTGGGTAAATGCCACATAAAAAGTTGTAAAATGCCCACATTTAAAAAAAACCCAAACCAACCAATCAACCAACAAAAAAACCCAACCAAGCCAAAACCCCAAACAAAGTTTTTTTGGTTATTTTTTTAATTTAATTTTTTTTAAAGTATAGGCCAGTTTATTTGGCAGAACTTTGCATCTTTTTGCCTGGAAACAGGATATCAGCAAATAAAACAAAAGAGAAGAAGGGCCTACTTTTCACAATATGAAAGATTTTATCTTTGTTCTATGACAGAATCTATTCCCAGTGAAATTGTTTTCATATCTGCAAAAGGAATTGTTATTTTATCTGTGCCTTACTTTTGTCTCACTAGAATGCAGTGTGAAATAAATTGACAGCCCTTTTAACAATTATTTCTATACCAGGTTGTTTAAGTTTTTACTTAACATAAACATGTATTTCTCTATGGAGAGAAAGTGTACCAACAGGGTATGTGTTTGAGAGGGAAATGAGAGGAGGATGGAAAAGCATAAGCTAGTTAAAATTTATAGAAATTTTAGCATCAAAATTGTTCAAGAGCTCATCTTTTGTGATAACCTGTCTCCTGGGCAATGCTCACTGACTCCTGAAATGCGGCTTTCAGTTTTATTATGCAAACAAGATAGAATGAGAAAATTCTCATCCTTACAATGATAACTGATGAGGTTGGTGGAGTCTAATGAAGATTTTGTCTATACCAAAGTACCCTTGATTTCAGGAAATGAACACACCTAAAGCATTTGACAAAGGTAAACATGTTTTATCGATAGCTTGACATGACCTCATTTCAAGTGTCTTAAAATAGCAGCAATTCATATTCAACTAAGCACTTGCATTTTTGTATTTATATTTTTTAATGATAACGTATTTGAAATTTTTACCACTTCAGAAAAAAGAAAATTTCTACATGGATACAAGAACTGTGTAAATGTCGTGCAGGGCTGATCTAAAGAGATTATGATGAAAACTTTCTGGATAGCTTCAGACATGAGACTTATGGTGCCATGTTTTGAGTGGAATAAAACCTCAGTTTGATTTTGTTTTCCTAATTACAAAGCCAAGATATGGTCAGATTTTGAGTTTTAGACCCCTGACTGATAGAATTGAATCCCTGTTTATTCTGAATTATACATTTTTTCCAGTTAACTTCATGGACAAATTAAATTGGCACTATTTTAAAAGAGACACATCCCAACTTTCTTTTTGACATCTCAACTGCCATGTTGGTTAAAATTACTAACTTTTTCACTGAATAGTACATTCTTCTGCTAAGTTCATGGAATAGTTTATCAAGATAACATTGAATTACACAAGTGATGGAAATGTTCTTGATTGTAGTGTAAACACATAAATCATTTTTCCTCACCTTGACAAAAAGCCATACAATCACTGTATTCCTGGTAATTTTTTTCTGAGTGTTTAGAAGAACTTAAGCCCCTTTCAGTTTAGTTTCTTTTTCTCTGGTAGGTCTGGTGAAACTTTTTTTGTCATACTCTGTCAGGAGTAATTGCAGAACAGACAGGTCTTTAAATTTTTTCTAAAATATGTAAGAAATTACGTGAAAGTCAAACTCCTTCTTACGTTTTACATCTACACATCCTCCCCAAAAACTTTATTTCCAGGATTAAGAAAGTAAGAACAAATCTTGCATCTTTTAAGTCTGAGAGTTTCAGAGAAGAGAAATATGAAGTGACTTGGGTATGGGATGACCTCATCAGACTGAAAGTAAGAACCCAACACTTGAAGTGTAGTGTGGCTTTACTGCTCATCAGATGTCAGCCACCAGCAGGGCAGCACACCCTTGGCTAAATCACAATCCCCTTAACAGACTATTATTTCATTCTCTGGTGAACTTCAAAGTGAATGTTTCACAGATGATTCTGTGAAACCTGCCATTTGACACCTTAGGTTGCTTCTTTGTAAATGAATCTGTTTCGATTTAGTTTTCTTATATACTAATTATTTCTTATATGTAGCATTCTCTCTAGAAATAGAAATTTCTTGGACAGTCATGGCCTAAAATCCCTTTAGTGATCTTATATGAATACACACAAAAGGATAAAATAAAAATAAAGCAGCAAGAAGCTAAAGCTATGCACAAAATTCTCTCCTTTGTGTTTCCATGTGCATAACCCACATCTCCAGTTATTGACCCTGTCTTAAAAATTCAAGTAGCTGAAGAAAAGCAGTTGATGTCCTGCTTTATCACTTAACCTCTACAGCCAGAGATTGGGAATGGTGGGGCTGATAAGTTGTGAGGATCAAAACATGGCAAAATATCATGAGCAAGGAGATTCCACAGTAAGACAATTTTTCATTTGTATTACCTGATCTGTACTGCTCAGTTATATGTCTCTCTACATATAAATTCATGCTTCATATACAAGTAATATACATAATATAAAAAGCCCATAATATACTACACACATAGATGTTATATATATATATATAATGTATATATGTATTTGCTAATAATTATAGGCTTAATATATATTCAAAAATATATTTCTCATGCCGCTGTTCAGGTCATGAATTTGTATTTTGTCTAAGAAAAAGTGTTCAATATAAAAAAGTCTGTCCACTTTCTTTCATTTTAAAAGTTTGCAGGGTAGGTATTTTATCTAGTTTTTTTATAAGACTTTAAACAGAGAGGAAAAAACTGTTTGCAATTTTATTTCTTAAGATAATTAAAGGATTGTCTAGAGTGATCTCATCTAAGCAACTACTCCAAACATCCCTGTTCAGCAATTTTTGCGGTTACATTTTAAAACTGGTTGCCATATTCTCCTATTGCTGTCTTTGTAAAACCATTTAGAGCTTTACTCTCTGATGATTATGAAAATTTCACCAATTCCCCACTTTAGTTATTCATGGATAACTTAAGATTCCTTGAGTCACTATTAATTTTCTCCCACTTTGTTCTCATGTTGTGTATTTGAAGAATGAAATGATACATGTTCTGAATTGGTAGAAATCCTGTAACAATCAAGACTCCTGAAGAGCATGATATCTTTGGCTCCAGAAGATGGACAAACACATAATCTCTTTACTGAGTTATGCCCAAACACATACCAAAACACTGGCATCAGTTAACACCATATGAAATATTAAATCAATATTCAAATAAAAAGGTTCAGTTGACTTTTTCTGTGTTTGTTTAGATAACACTTCTAAAAATCTCTTAACAACCACACTCATTGTAAATTCATTAATACTTTTTTCCCAGCCTTGATCTATGACTATTATTTCTTTAGCTTTACACAAAAATGTTATAATGCACTAGTTGATTGATCTCTGGAAGTGTTACTTTATCTAAGTTTGGACTCTAATTTTTGTTCAATGATCTCAAATTTTTAAATTAAGATAAGGTTGTCAGAACCACATATGGTCTAAGGAATGCCTGAAGAATAGTCTGATATTGCAAAGAGAGGGTGTGACAGCTTTGCCTTTTTAGCCAATACGGCCTCTTAATTCTCAGCACATTAAATTCTCTGAAACAAGCCATGACCAGGGATGTGTATTGTATCAGACATTTTCATCTCAAAAACTTTATCTCTATATAATAGACTGGGGCATGAGAGCTGTGTATGTGTGGTGTTTGAAAAAAAAAAGATTAAATAAGTTTTCTACTAGAGTACAGATTTTTCTTTCTAAGTATTGCTTCTGTGCTTCATGGATGTTACAGATTGTTGGGCTTCAGGATGGAAGATGATAGTTTCTGAGCTTTCCAAGCACTGTATTCCAGAGGGTAAAACCAAAGTTCATTTTCTAGGGGAGAATAGAAACACAGAAAAATTACACAGCTGAGCCATATTTTTCAAGACTTGTATCTATTTGTATTTACAGAGATACTTCTCTATAGAATATTTCAGATGCCAATCAAAGGTACTGCATCTTTCAAAATAATATCTGGTTTTACTATTATTTTAGGGATTTTCTATTTTGACAACAGCAGCACAACTGTAGAATGAAAGCCAATTTGGGGTAAGCTGAATGCAAAATACCATTATATTGAAAAGTAAATGCTGTATCAAAGTGTTCTCATGAATACATTTAGACAATCTAGATGAGGATGACAAAACCAGGTGGTTTTCCTCTTTTTTGGAATCTCTGTTCTTGACTAAAACTCACTAAAAAAACTCTATTTCTGTTCTACTCTGTACTTGATCCTGAGGCAAAAATAAGAGCAAAGGTCTTGACTGATATTATTTAAAACTGTCCTCCACATATCTTTTCATGACAATCAATAAAATTGTGTTACAAAAATATACAAACTCTTTTGATACCAACATATCCTTTTGAAGGCCCATAAAGGTGGTTCACAAGGACTTACACTACAACATCTGAACAGGTAAGCAAAACAATTCTTAGTAATTATTTTTACAAAGAAATACAGAGTTTAGTTTGTTGTTATTGGTAGAATTCATTACATACTCTATAAAAACGAATTAACAGTTACATAACTTCAGATAACTTTGTAAATCCTCAGTTCCATGTATGTTAAGCAGTTTTGTTATTAATTTACATAGAAGTAAAAGCTTATACAAACTCAGAAATCTGTAAAAAAAGGCACCTGGAAAAATGACACCAAAAGAATGATTAGGTAAAGGTTAGGAGCCATTTTCTTGTTTGTAAGATGTCACCAATAAGAAAATATCTGCAATCCAGAAGACTCAGGGCCAAATTACAGCCAAGCACATCACCTTTTAAAGACTGCTCTATCTGTCTTTTAATTATTCCCGCATCTAACTAGGAGGTGAGAAAGAAAACAATGAACTTTCCTGACCCAGCATCATGAATTGTGTCATGTTACATCAAAAAATTTGCAAAGAAATGTTTAGCCTGAATATTGTCCATAAAGATAATCAATAAGAACATTAGGACTGGTTCATGAATAGTCTGGCACCTAAAAGAATGAGAGGTTTTCTGAGTAGATATTTGCAAAAATAGTAAATTATAGCATCTTCATTTCTGAACAACAATCAAATTCCATAAAAGGATATTTTGAGAGTTGATCTGCAATGCTGGTCAATAATGTCTGAAATCTGTATGGTTTTGGAATATGGTTAATCAAAAGAATCCTTCTAGTTCAAGCTAATATTGTTCATAAGTTATATAAAAGAGGTATGGCTGAAAATACATTTTAGTCTGTCTGATAAATCTGCCGTAATTCTGTCTTATGGAAGATTCAAGAGTCAACCTCATTCCACTGGAAAAAAAACAACAACTCCCCACCCCTGCCAGGTACTTTTTTCCTTTTTTCCCCTCCATTTTAGTTATCTAATATCAAATCTTTTGATTGTGACTGTTGTCCACCATGTTAAAGGTACATATGAGGCTTGTGCAACTTGGGAAGCAATTTCATTCTGTAGAACACATCCTGTGAAATAGGCACTCTTGGGAAATAATCAGGACATAATGGTACAAACAATAGGTTGTGGAAATCACACACGTACAATTTGTCATGGGTTTGTTTGTTTATTTGTTTGTTGGTCATACGAGCAAATAAAATAATAATTTTAAAAAATGCTTAGGATCAAAATGGCTGTCCATGACTTTGGGTAGTGAAACACTTAACAGTATTAGGAGATGAAATCTATGGAATCAGGTCTTAAAAAGATCTTTTTTTCAGAACAAAAAACATTGCTAAAGAGTAAATATCTTGTGATAGATGACTGCATTATAATCTGTTTGAGGACTGGTGTATATCACAAACATAATTAAGATAGACTTCATTTCAGCATCACTGATTTGCTCTTCATTTGCCAAGCCATCTGCAAGAGCCATGTATGTACCTCATCCTGCTCAGCAGTGGGGCACAATCCATTTCACTCGAATCAACATTTCCACTGTCTGGTGAGGGTTTGATAAATTGAATGGATTTTAGACTTTTTTAGTCTTAATATATTACTAAATTTGTTCCAGATTTGTTTGTTTACTATATTTGCATGCTGGATAATCAATTTAAAGGTAATGTTTCACTAAACAAATCGATCTGATTTTTGCCTGCTAGCACTTCAAAAAGAATACTGCCCTTGAATTCCCTACTATCTTCTCTAAAATTTATTTCAATGAAAATTGTAAGGCATTTTTAAGACTTTAAACCATACCATTTCCACTGTAGAATAACACATTGGTAAGTAGTCAGCTGACAAGGAGGGTTTTTTCCCTACTTCTGTATTAATACACGTATTTAAATGAAAATATGAATACCACATTTTCTATTTTACTGTGCATTACCAGCCCAGTCTATAACTCAAGCATTGCTTACTCACATTCCCTTTGTAGGCTGTTACAAAGTCCCTTTCTTACACCACTGCAAGCTTCCCAGACAATTGATGAACAATCAAACTGACAGGGTGGAAGAGCAAATGCCCAGTAGTTTTTTTCACACAGCACTGCTACAAGTTTTTTTAACTGATAATTTCCCTTCAGCCTTGACTTTCTGCAAAATTAATGATTTTATGTCTTAAAATATTAAAATCTTCCACCAGCCCTGTGCATTTGAAATGCCCATGTCATAATCTGCCATGGTGTAAGGACAAAGGGTAAACTAACAATACGACATTCTTAAATTATAGTTGTCTTCATGTTTTAATTCAATTGACACAGTTTGCGTCTTTTAATTTATTTTTTTATAGCTGAAAGGAAAAATTACATTTACTCTGCTTCAGAAAAGTGAGCCAGAGCTGACCTTATTTATGTGAAGACATTTTGGGAGAGAGGTTTTCTGATCAGATACGGTTTCCTCTTCTTTACAGAACTTTGCAATAGCCTTATCCAGAAAACACCATTTTGAGTTTAATTAGTTCTGGCATGGTGATTACATCAACAGACAACATGGCTCTGTATGAGCTGTGTAAGGCACTGTTTTGTAGTGTAAGCTCCCACACAGTTCATAAACTGTGCCTTACTATTATTTGGCAAACAGAAGGACAAAAACAGTGTTAGTTGATATCTCTTTTTAGTCTCATTAATCTGGTAGTAAATTTCATTGTAAAGTGATGGCATTATTGCTACCTCATCACACAGTTGGCCTAGTTGTAAAGATGGGGTTACGGCACAAGTGCAGCATGGACACACCAGCCTTGGGTGCTATTGAATCTACTTTGCTGGCCACAAAACAATCCCAAACATGAGATGCAGACCCAGAAAGAAAAGGTCTAAGAAGTGAGAAATAGAAAATGAGTGCCAGAACATGAAATTGTACTAAAATATATGATCAGATCTTACACCCATTATGTGAGAGTGGTAAAAATATATTTGCTTTTCAGAAATAACATCAAAAGAGTGGTGAGCCACACTTCCTTCAAGAGATCATTTTTCTGTTCTTCTCTATGGTTCATTTATTCTTGGTGTAAGTTGACACACGTTGCTGGTATCAAGCATGATTAGAGATAAAAGACCAGGCTGAAACTATTGTTGGGGTTTTTTTCCTTGAAGCAAAGGTAAAACACACTCCCTTTAAAGGAAAGTATTAGTGTTTGTTAGTTATATTATTAGGACTTCTTCCATCCTGGAATCTCAGCACATTTAAGTATTCCTTTCCTAACAGTGGAAAAATAGTTCAAAACAAAACAGGGAATGGGAAAAGAAACAGAGAATAAGAAAAATAATAAGAAATTATGGAGGATATAATTTTGTCCTTTTTAGAAAGCAGTGCTTAAGATTTTCTTCTCAAAATCTTATTTGTGTATTTACCCTGCTTACTTGTTCTGCTCCACAGTACAGCTCATGGGCACAGCCACAGCCGTATGCTAAGTTCTTCACTGCTGCAGTGTATCCTCATACATTTCTGATGTGAGTGATACAGAAATCTTAACTCTGTTTCTAGTTCCATGTGGAGAAAGGTCTGTGAGAAAATCACAAAAATGAAAATAAAAAGCAAACCTCTACCAAACAGTTTAAAATATATGGATAGTGGCCAATGATGTCTTGTTCCAGTGCACATCATCCCATCTTATTGGTGCAAAATATGTAGAAGTCTCATCAATGAAGTGAGCTATATGCTAACTCTCAAAGATGTAGTGGAAGGTTTTCCAGAGATCTTAATGAAATGAGGAAAACTATGAAAGTTCATTGATCCTGTTGTAATTAAGGTGGACCAGACTCAATTGCCACAACGGAAACAGGTGAAAAAATTGATATAGGTAACTAAAATAGGAGTCACAGAGGTTTTGGAACAAGTACCAAAATTATAACCTCTCCAAGCACTTGATGTACATCCAATCTTAATAGGTTAGGCATTTATTTTCTCCAAAAGGTCTAACAGTGTGCTCCACTCTGTCTAAATGGATGAGCAGTTTTGAACTCAGAGGAATAGCTACCTGAAGGTTGGTCACTGCCTGAGCTCTGTCAGGACACTTCAAAACCACCACAGTGGTGCCTGATGAGGTCTAAAGAGAGATACTCTCTATATGGACCCTACATGCCTGGTATGATGATGAATTCTCTGTGGTTCTTAACACTTGGGCATTTAAATTGCATCATGCAGTTTTTTCCATTGCATTTTATCAGCTCACTGGTTTATTGCCTAGATCAAGATGGATTAATGCAGCTATATAAATTCATGGCAAAAATGGTACTACTTTATGTAAATATATGAAATGATAACTGTTCATTTTGCATATGTCTGCCTGACTTGTGTATACATGACATATGATCAGTACTGCCCTTTTTGACTTGGAGAGTAAGTTTCATACAAACAAAGGAGTCCCAAAAGGTTTACACACCTTACTCTTGAGGTGAAGACAAAAATTAATTTAATAGAGAGGAAGTAGAATAACAGTAAGTGTATGTTAATGAGGAACTCAATCCACAAAGGGTGAGCTGGAAATATTTACAATGCTGGTGACACATTTTATAGGAGTTTAAAATTGATCTAAAAGATTAAAAATGGCTGGTGATATTTTTTCCTCAAATTTTTTACAAAATAGTTTTCATCCATAGAGTCATAAATCAACTGGGTGGATTTCGAACCAAATTATCTTTTTCTTTCTCTTTCTTTCTTTCTTTCTTTCTTTCTTTCTTTCTTTCTTTCTTTCTTTCTTTCTTTCTTTCTTTCTTTCTTTCTTTCTTTCTCTTTCTTTCTTTCTTTCTTTCTTTCTCTCTCTCTCTTTCTTTCTCTTCTTCTTCTTTCCTTAATAAATTAGCTACTTTTATGTCAGAGGAACTTATGTAAAAATATAGCCATATCAATGTAAACTCTTCCTCACTATGTACAAAAAAAAGAATACTTTTAACTTGGGATCTGATTCAATACTGAAATATCGAGGAGTATCCCTTATGTGCAGGTAATATTTGAAACCACAGACATGAATTAAATTATAGTAGTAAAGTCAGCACAATTGCATCCATAAATTTGTCATCTGCTAAACTCCCTGAAAGGAGGAAGGCAAAACAGTAGTTATGAAAACATTTTATGAAATTTCAGTCCAGCAATATGAAAATAGTTAGATACACAAAAAAAGGATTTTTCTGCCTGACTAAAACAATGGCTGTAAAGCTGAAACAGTGCATGAAATGCAATCAGACTGGAAACTCCTGGAGGGTTAGGTCTGTATATACAATACCAGCATGAGCAGAAGCACTTGTAAAGATGGGTTTGTTTTTTTTATATTTCATACATGAAGTACATATAAAATCTGAGTGTCATTCTGAATTTAATCATGAGTGAAAATTTCTTACTATGAATTGATTCTTTTCTTCTCCATCTGTGCTTGTGTCATCAGTGCCTCTTGCAGACAGAGGTAGTTTGTAATAGCCTCCTAGATCCTTGCACCCACTCAGTTTCCATGACAGGATTGGGTTTTACTTTTTTTCTCATCCTTCAGCTACTATTTTAAGAGTTCATGTGACTGTCATCCAGCATTCCAGAAATCTGTCAAAGCTCAAAGGCAGGAGACTTTAATAGCAGATAGTCATGAATTGCTATTGAAATAGAGTTTAGGTTTCAGACTGATCAAAAAAAGCTCTTCTCTTCTCTTCTC